>JAFBJS010011097.1:35226-132512 GCA_016785265.1 Paraplagusia blochii | reverse complement strand
ATATATATATACATATATATATATATATATACATATATATATATATATACATATATATATATATATTATATATATATTCTCCCTGGTTTGACGTACCACAGTTCTATCTCAGTTTTGGGGGTAAATGGTGGCATAAATATCATAAAATGAAAGGTTTGGACAATATGAGCAAAAGTTAACATCCCTACTCACAATTAATCCTTATAAATATACCTCAATAAATTATTTAGTATATAAAAGAATCACTTATACTTTTTGTTTCACAAATTTGATCTTGTCATCAATGCAGATACAGGTTCCCAGAACCAGATGTTGACTACAGTACATTCTGTATGTCTGGCAAGAGACTGGTGAACTTGTCATGTCTATAAGGAGGACATGATAAGTTGAATGACAATTTACGTAAAAGGTACAAATACCATCTGTTATACCTCATTGGTGATTAGAGAAAGAAGATGTTTTTTTTTTTAAATGACAAGTCTGTCAGGGTAATTTCTTTCTTTCAAAAGTTTGGGATGTGATCCTCACTTTGTGGGTTGTGCTGATGCAAGAGCTTTTGTTTTGAGATTAATGAAAGATGCCAGGCTGTTTGGCTTCCCATGATCCCACGCAAAGAATAAAAACAGCCTCAGACCAGTGAGGGGTTTATGTGGTGTGTGACTGAGAATGTTCCGCTCGCACGAGGAGGGCGTCCTTTTATCCTACACTTTCTGCTCCATTTCTAACAGCAGCAGCAGAACAAATGAGATACATGGAGCTATGCTCCAATTTAAACACTTTCATCTGCATTAGAGACACTGACAAAATCAATATGACTTCTTTGTTTTAGGATTTCCAAAGTCAACATGATGGTCCAGGTTTGCACATCTGTATTTGTTTGCGTCAGGATCATGAATGTTCCGCAGTGCTAACAGTGTCAGCTAGCCATTGTAAGTTAATGCCCCAGAGAAGTTCAAGGAAGGGACAGAGCTCATTTGCTTATGTCTGGATACTGTTATGATTATGTGCTTTAATGTCATGAAGAGGATATACAGTGTGGATAATTCAAAATTTGGAACTACTTTCCAAATTATGAGATGGCATTTTTGACTAGATTTTCTTCGTGATATGAGGAAACATTGGGTTCAACTGCACATCCAAACTCAGCCTCATCGCCTAATCCAAGCTGTGTGATCACCATCTTTGCCAGGACGTCCACATTGTTCTAAGTGTTATTGTTAGTGATTCCTAATGAGATCAGGATATGTCTCCTCCTCTGAAATCGCAGCATTCAAATTGCTGCATCACACAGAGGGAGTTCCAAGGCTTAAACAGCAGTCAAATATTTGCTCTTCCATACATTTAGTGAGGGGCAGGAAGTCTGTTTGGTCAATTGTACATAATACTGGTGCCATAGACATTCAGATCAATGCCAGTTCCCTGGCATGTTCTCAGCTGATTCCACCAGTTGGGGCTGTTTGACAAAATTAGATTAACCATCACATTTAAGGATTCAAGGAAGGTTTATTGTCATTGCAACACATGTTAGACATATGATGAACGAAATAAGTTACTCGGATCCCGGATCAGGAGAGAGGGAGAGGAAAGAGAGAAGAGGAGATATAAATAAGGGGAGAGAGAGAAGAGAAGAGGAGAGGAGAAGTGGAGTAATAGTGTGGTGACGACAATTGCAAATTATTATGTGGAGTGGATGAGGCAACCAAACAGATGAGTACAGTGTTTGTAATTTACATTACACATTAAATATAAAAATGTATTCACCATATCTTAAAACATTTTATATTTATATTTTAGCCTTAAAATGTCTCTTCTAGTAAGTGACCGAGTTATACTGAGTGAAACATTAGGGATGTCCACCGATAAATATTAGGCCAATATCAGCATAATTTTTAATATCAGATTGGTATTGGTTTTTTTCAACCGATATTAACAATCCGATGCTGCAAAGTCGTGGTCTCGGTAAATACGCTGGACTTGCTCATGAGCCCTTGAGTCAGTACTACTGACACTCTGACCAGCACATGATTAATAATGTCATTTAAAGGAACAACAACAACGATCAATGCTAAAGTACATGTCCGTGGTCTGGTGCTTTTTAGTGGATATGGATACTATACTTCTTAATGACTGCAAGGAGTTGGTCGTGTGACAGTGGGGGGTAAGATTTTAACACTTTATCACCAGGTGTTTTTATGCAGCGAAGTACAGAAAAACAAAAATAGACCCAGTGAAGCGACAAAGACGCAGCAGCAGCAGCTGTCTCTCTCTCAAAGACTCAGAGTTAAATACGGTAAATAACAGACAAGAGCAAAAGAGTTAAATACAGTAAAGAACAGACAAGAGAAAAAGAGTTAAATACAGTAAAGAACAGAGAAGAGCAAAAGAAATCAGACAAACTTCACAGAATTCATCGTCCTGGAGAATTTGCCGTTCTCTCCCGCTGTGTGTAGTTTCTGTAGCCATGCTACGTCAGGACTAATCGTAAAAGAAATAAGTATTTCTCGGACATTTGCCAGTGAAACGTCATTCAATGTCGTCTCTCATGTCATCATCGAGAAGAGTCGTTTACATTGTGACGATACTGAAATGTTTTTTCTCTCATTAAAGAGGCTTTTTACTCTTATACTGCAGCTGTCTCTATCTGTGCCCATTTATATTGACTATTGTGAGGGCTGAATGAGCCTGGTTTATAATGTTAATCAATATTTTTGGAAATTTTTTCTGTCCAACACAAAGCACAAAGAATCATAGGACTGTTTCAGACGAAATAGTAAAAAATAAATGTGTCATTTTTCCATAACCTATACTAAAGTAGTGTGTTTATGTTGTTTACAGTTATTTATAGAATGCCTTTAGTCTGGTATCACACTAATTCAGGGGAAATTAGCTGCCTATATCGGTATCGGTTCATATCGGTATTGGGAATTAAGTGTTTGGGCAATATCGGTTAATATCGGTATCAGTATTTGTTATATCGGGCATCTCTAGTAAAAATTTAATTATATCACAGAAAAGAGATTTCCTGCTGGCAGCAGACATGTTTTTTGTTATTCCACTGTAGCCAATAAGAGGTAAAAATAAATTTCCCCTCATCCGGGGTGGATTAGGTACTAATCTGTTTGCTGAGGAGAAAAGGAGAGAGTGGAAGTGAAAAGCTTTCCTCCCTCATCTGCCCAACATTAATATTTCTATTAGCAGAGCTTTTCCACTGATGTGATGTGACACTTGTGGCTCTGCATGAGAAGCCAGGCTAATAGGCGGATAGAGGTGAAGGTCAGAACGGTGGCAGGCTGTGCTCCTCCCTTAACTTGTTCTGCATTCAGAACCATGTGCCCTGTGCATTAATGGAACTAATAGCTGCTGCAACCTGTTAATGTAGACGCATAAGCAGCGTGACCGCGTATTGTTTGGGAATGGAAGATCAAACAAGCAGTAGCGCTTAGCTCAGACCTACTGAAGGTCCGTGGAGCAAAGACAATACAATGTGACGCCATGACGTCTTCTTCTCCTCACTACACAGAGCATGCATACCTAATGATGCTATTGTGCCGATAATATACACAGCTTGCACTTTAGTAAACATGCCTGAGCGAGGTAGTAATGCTGGAAGCAGCACTCTGCTGCTTATGTGGTTTGACCTTCAAGCCTAAGTCCTTCATCACTGGGTCGTCCTTTAACGCAGCCTTGCTTCCAGCTAATGCAAAATAATGGGGGTGGGAATAACATTGTCATGAATATGAAGACATAGGGTGTGGGTCTCCCCTCCATGTATGTCTTCAACACCACTACATGTAAGTATGCTGTGTGAATTAAGCGGTGCTTCATGCATGCATCTGACATGTTAATGTACTCTGCCGTGTACATGATTGAAAATCGGATCACGGTTCGAGGGCAGGCGCGCCCTTCAAATCTCCAAACCCAGTACTTCAGCATACAGTAAACGCAGATGAGTTCACCAGCTAAGAGCTAAAGAGCAAAAAAGCTTAATGACATTTGAAGTGCTGTTCATGGCTACAGGGATCACACAGGCAATTTCCCTGCACAATACTGCACATTTCACTGAGGCACTCAGGCAATTAAAGACGTTCAGCAGCGTCTGTGGTCTCTGCCTGGCAAAATGCAGCAGTAATGTCACTGGGTTTTAGCAGGAATTAGTCTTAATGTCACTCACTCTCCCTCACCTGAATGTCGGATGGGAGTGGATACAGGCTGACTCGGGGCTCAGAGCTTTAAATGAACAGCCCTGGATTTATGAGAGTCATTGGAGGCTCTGGTGCATTCTACATATTGTCATATTTGGGACTACAAAGGAGAGGCATATGAGACAATGCTACATTGAGGTGGAAAATGCGTCGCTGCTTATGCATCAGACTGGGCTGTGAATGGACTCATTCACTGTTGTATTGTTCAGACCAAGACATGAACATAAAAAATAAGGAACTTTGCTTTTAGACTGCTAATTAACTTACAGAACAAACACAGAGCCTTGAACTCCCTGAGCAGTGATGGTCCGTCAGAGTTGAATTGATAATTGGCTCTGCAGCAGGAGCCAGGGAGTAAAACAGAAGTGAGGTGTCAGAACCAGTCTCAGCTGCTCTTAAGTCTATGACTGATGGACTCCAGGGAGACATGGCCACTAATCAGACACACATCATTTCTATAGACTTTAAACCTTACACAACCTCAACTATCTATGATGCACTTGAAATACATTCATGTTATTTGGTGACCATTCCTCCAAACTTCAACCTCTGAATAAATGTTCTCAGAGTTTCCACACCACAACAGTAGTTGCTCTAACAGTGTAGCTGAGTTTTTAATTTAGGTAGATTACTTCAGCCTGTTCTTTTGAAAAGTAGCACACATGACCGAAAAGTGAGGCCACCCCTGCTGTAGATTATGTCAAAAGTCTAACTTGTCTAAGTTAAATCACAAAAAAAACACATATTTGTGTTATATTTTGTGTAATATATCCCTTCACGAGGCATCTGTTACATGGCCACGGGTGCAGCAGTCTCTGTCACCCCACCCAAATCACACTGCACAACCATAATAGCCCCCCTCAATCTTCCAAGTGGTGAACCCGGAAGTTCCTCACCAATGACGGAAACACTGACTCTGAGCTTTAGCGCTAACTTGACTAGGCCATTTGGTTTTATGAGTGTAGGTTCAGTTCAACCAGTCTCAACAATCTATAACAACAAAAACCTCTGTTCTTACTCCTCTGTCAACATTCTGAAGCAAATAACCTCAAAGAGTTTGCTTCCTGTTCATATAGGCACTCAGATTTCTAAATGTTATTTCATGATGAAATACCTAATCTGTTAAGTTGGAGAAACAGTCTGGCGTTCTTCACAATTTTCAGTCATTACGTGAACAAGTGAGCCGCGCCAGCACCTCTGGTGTTCACCGTGACCCCTTTGAAATTGTTTGATGATCACATGGAACCAACTCTGAGGCTGAGACACTAAAGCAGTCATTGCGAGAAAATGCTGATACACTGCCGATCAGTGGTTAACGTTCTGAAATAAAACTGAAATATGAGCAGCAGCTAAAACACAACGTGCCTTTGGAAACTTGCTGAATATTGGGAAAGTGAAAAGAGTTCTACAAGGTCTCAGAATTCAACTTGAAGACATGCTCTTGTTTACTGCCTTGGACCTGTTACTGTGGCAGTTATCACAGTGACTGTGATGAAGTCCTGTGTTTGCCCTTCACTGGTGTGTGTGATGCATGAGCAGAATATTTTCCACATTCATCTTCAGTTTGACTGTACAGGGCCATCAGGTGAGACCAAGGATAACAATAGCTCTTCTCGGAAACTGCCCCAGAAGTAAATACAGTTTTTTCAGGGATGCTTGCTCGTAGAAAAACCAGGATGCATACAAGGACAAACACACACACACACACACACACATATATACACACTCATTCAGGTTCTTGACCCTTCTGGTCGCCGACCAACATTCCTCACTCTGGCTCAGTTGGAGCGTTGTTTGGATTAGCTGAGAGAGAGCAGAACCTCTCCGTTCCCTGCGGCTGCACAGCACACGTCAGCCAACTGCTAGGCTGCAGCCTCACACACACATAAAAAAACACTATAAATGAGGCTGTAGTTGGCGGTAACACACACCTTTAAAGTCCAGAACCAGAGGTAAAGTTTAGGTCCAGTGGCAGAATTAAAGAAAAGTGAGCATGTGAGGGCAGACACACGCACTGAGCTAAGCTGCCAAGTGCGGACGCCCATCTGGCATTTTACAGTCTCAGGGCCGAGACACTGCCTTTCATGGGAGCTGATTCCCTGACATTTGTCCCCGGGCTTCAAGTCTCTGCAGCCTGACGAGGAGGAGGAGAAAGGGGAGAAAAGAGAAAGGGAAAAAGGAGAGCAAAAATAATAGAGGAGGCAGAAGAAGGGATAAAGGTTGCAGTACTGTGAAGGGAAGAAACATGGAAGTGGAGTGAAAGCAGAACCAGGGACAGAGGATAAAGTCAAATCCCTCAGTGTTTAGGTTTCAGACTCTCAGCTTCGCTCTCTTAGACACCAACCAGCAGGGAGATTGGTGAGGAGACATCTGGGATCTGAGAGCAGATTATATCATTCAGGTCCAGACAAATGAGAGAGACCTTCCCATGACTTGCCCAAAACCAAGCCCGAAAGAAATTATTTTGTCTCTTCAGGTTTAAATCTGAAATGCCTAGTGCAGGGGTGGGCAAACTAAGGCCCGGGGGCACATGCGGCCCGTTGAGCCTTTTTATGCGGCCCACCATCCCTGTCCAAATTAAATAATTTATTTATATTATAATTAAACTTCCAACTTTTCCCTACAATGCCTGCATTTCACACAGTTTGCCCACCCCTGGCCTAGTGACTTAATGTCTTGCATGAATAGCTGCCAAATCCAAAAGCTTGTGGTCACAAACTGCAGAAGTTCATCAGTTTAGGAATGAAACATGTTTCAATTCCAAGAAGAGGTCCAAATGCTCAACACCGTGCTGCAATAAAGGTGAAAAAATAGTTATTTTAGAGGAGTCTAGCTACTCGTGTTTTCTCTGACATCAACCAGAAACGGATGAGGTTTCTCACTTGAGAAATAACATTTTTCATTTTTCAACTCCAAGAAGACGTTGAAGTCCAGTTTGTTACAACTACCCTTTTTTTAGATTATTTTATAGAAGCTACTGTTTCCATCATAAGGGTTTTCAATCTGATGCCACTGGTCGCAACAGATTTCCACAGAGCTTTGACCGCCAGTGGGCAGTCACCAGGCTGTAGGAACTGTGATTACTCTGAGTGTCATTATGACAATTATTGTAAATGCTTCCTGTCTTAATAACTCCCATAGTGCTTGGCAGAATATTGGCTCAAATAGTGTCGATATCTTAGCTGTGGGCATCTGTAATGACTCTTACACTTGGAATAAAAGGTAAGCTTTCAAAAATGTTCAATACGTGATATGTTTCTGCTGTTTTTATAATGAATATAGTCAATCTATAACTGCAATGTTTAAGTACCTAAATTAAAATTTTAATTAAAGTTAAGTTAAAGTTAAAATGATAATTAAAACAGACATAACTTGGTGTCCGGGTTTTTTAGGTCAGTTTAAATTTTAAAGATTTTTCCAAAAATTTAAAATATGTGTTTCTTCATATAAACTCTAACCATCCATTTTCAAGTGCTTATCGGTTATCAGGTCACAGGGGCAGCAGTCTCCAAGACTGCCACACAACACCCTGCGGTACCTTCTTGCAGGTGGTGAGCCCACTTGGAGGCAACCTCCTTAACGTTTAATACTAAGGGTATATGATAGGATAGGATATTATGGGTCTTCTTTAAAAAAGACATGCACAATACAAATATTTTTAGATGCATCTCTTTGGGCTATGTTTAAATGGAGACTGTTATAGAGGACTACAACTCATCCATAAGTTGTTATAATGATGATAATATTACCTGCAGGTTTTGTTTAAATTGAAGCAAAGTCAAAGGAAAAAAAAATACTTCATATACTTTACATCAATCATTTGCAACCGTCATAAAAAGAACTGATGCCTTTGTTGACATGCAGATCATATAGAAAGACACACGCTGTTAGTTTGATAAGCTCAGACTTGATGGTTTTAATTTGCATTTTTTCAAAATCAAACTTTTCTTCAGAAAAGCTTTGAACAAACATAGCGATGGAACATGGACATGTTTAAAGAGACAATCGGCACTAAACAGAACTGTGGTGTGATGATTTTAAAGAGTTACCAACATTAACTTGGTGTCAGCAGGTTGCTCGTGTGGTCTAATAGTTTCCTGCTCCAACAGGAAGTTCTGGTCCACTAAACAGTGAGACTCTCGTCTCCATCACCACTCAGGGGAGCCATAAACAACTCATTATAAATGAATGACTCGGGAAGAGGTTACAGTACAAATGCACAACAGGCAGAGAGCAGCGACAACCATTCTCTAACTAGGGTGAGGAGAAGCCACATAGAGGAATATGGATTTTAAGCTAAAACCTAATGACATGGCTGAAGAGCTCCAGTGCCCTCAACCCTGGAAGGCAAACACAGGGCGTGGGGGGCGGAGGGGTGAGGTAGGTGGTGGCTAATATAATGTATGTGCAGGGAGTAGGCGTAGGATGACGTTCTGTTGGTGAGTCACTGGGTCCTCTCAAAGCCAAGTGGCCTTTTTATGGATGTAGCCACCACTACATCAAGACTAAGGGTCACATGACTTGAACCACTGCCAAAATACGCACTGTCCCTGCCGTCACATCGACTAATACATACTGATGGAGAGGGTGATTTAGGATCACAGAATGGCTATTAAAAAAACCTCTTTCTTCTACATACAGTTCTATTCTACAGTCTGGCCTTTGCTGGCTGAAAAAATGTATGTTCCCATCAGTCATGTTACACTGCAGTGCTGCGCAACCCCCTCGCTTCCATATGCCCTTGGCCCAATCCATCGTACCCAAGTACAGTGGCCTCAGGGCACTGTCTGGAAGCGGTCTCTGAAGGATTCAAAGGGGAAACAAAAGAGAAAATTCAAATGTAGGAAAAAAGACTGGTGGTGGGATTACAGATCAAAGGACAGGAATACCGGGGGGGGAATGGGTGGGACCATTTCCAAAGAGATACATTCGGGATGTGCAGATTGATCTTTTTGTGACCCGCACGATCCGAGTGTTCCGGTCCAGAAAACCCAGACTGATCGAAAATGCAGGTAAGCGGTCCAATGGTTCGGCCCACAAATTGACGTTAGACATGGGCGCGACATTGGCCACTTTCACCCACTAGAGCGGCGAGCCCGTAGACACACATATACATCTATTCACACGTCTATGAAGGTTGTGTCACTTGCAGTGTGTGAACTGTGACGTGGGCTGATTTGATTGGAGTTCAGGTGGCAGTATTACTCATGGCAGACAACACAGACAAACTCAACGAAGGCTTGGACATCTTTTTTTTTTCAAGAAGGATGGAAAGATAGATAAAACGTGATTTGCCGACTCTGAAGAGCGACAATCGAATACACTGGAGAGATGGCAGAGTGGGATTGATGACTGGGTGATGATGACGGTGACGCTGGCACGGCAGGAACGACCAGTAGTCGGCAATAACTCGACAAAGTCCAAGGCAATAACAGAATCTATCTCGTTATATTACAAAACAATGTCCTCTGTGACAATCTGGTTATAGGAGTGCAGCAGGAGTACAGCCTGAATACAACCTACCTGAATTCCAATCAAATCAGCCCACGTCATAGTTCACACACCCCAAGTGACACAACCTCCATAGACAGTATGAATAGATGTATGTGTCTATGGTCACTGATAACCGATCCAAAACGATTAATCTTCATACCATTAACATCTATATATATATATATATATATATATATATATATATATACATACATACATATAAACATTTTGTATTATTGTAATAAAAATGGGTTAAATATCCATGCGGAAAATTAGCGACACAGAGTGAGGACCACTACGGAGACAATTAATTTTTATATATTTTAGTTTTTATAAAGAATAGACCTAAATGATTGTAAACTTTGACAACCATTCCTTAAGATTACTGGTTTCATTTTGCCATCATATCTTAAGCTAACTAAATAACAAAAAAATGCATTTCAACACATTTAATATTATATATAATATAATATATTGAGCCACCAGCTGCTGTTGGTGCTGCAAACTGAATGAGGAAAATAAAAATCTCAGCTGTCTACACCTCTGTTGGGTTGTATTTTTTTTATCTGACAAGCTAATTTCCTGAGCGTTTAAAATGACCATCTTAGGGTCCTAGCGATAAACTTTGTCACTCATCTTACTCAGAGATAGAATCAGGCAGAGAGAGGCAGTTCGAATGAGCAGTGGTAACCTCAAAGAAAATCTAGGAAAAGTTGCTTACCGGTACTTCTAATTTGGACAAGTCTTGTTAAGAGTTGCTAATATCCTCAAGACGCACTGTACTGATTTGTTTTCTTTGTTTTGTCTTATATCCTTGTCTGCCCTTTGTCCCCTTCTTCACTCCTCTGTTTTTCCCCATCCATCAATCAGTTTCTGTATATTTTCTCTTTTTTTCTCAGGCTTTTATTGCTCCTTCATGTCTTCTGCTCCAGTGTCTCATTAGCTGACAGCTAAGACACACTCCTATGAGAGGGCCAGATGAAAGCCTGAGCAGTGTGACCTTTGTTTCATGGCGGGACCACTATCAGTGACAAGCCATCAGCTGCAGTGTCATCTTAGGTGCACGCACACAGAACTGTGTTCATGTCGACGCGCCGGTATGTAGACACACTCACACACAGTCACTGTTAATAAGCCACACAAAACAGCGCAGCAGCCCATCAGGGTGTGATTCCATGTCGTCAGCCTTCAGTGAGCTCTTCACCAAGGCTAAAGTGGTGTCACGACCACCGGACAGAAATGACAGCCATCACAGAGGGTGGAGTCACGGGGCGAGGAACCAACTGGAGCTGCAGTCCTTGGGAGTCGCAGACTGTTCTGACTGGGAGGCTGCAGTAAATAACGCCCATCAACCTGTGTTTTCATCAACCTCAGGGACGCACAGCTGCTTCCTACGACGCTAACAGACCGTTCTTCATCGGCCTGGTCAACGGGGCCGCAGGGAGAAGGACTTTACGACTTTACAAGGTCACCGATGGAGGCCTCTGATTGACCTCTGATGTAGAGAGGTGATTAGTTTGAAAAATACGTCACCATAAACCCAGGATGAAATAACTACAGACCAAGAAACTTACAACCTTGAGAGCAGGCATCAGTAAAATGAATGTGGACTGTGGACACACGGGGCGCCTCAGGTCCATCTGTCTTCCTCACTGATCAATGGCGGGCAAATAAATAACCCCTGGTTAAAAACTTGATCCTGAAGATTTCTGCAGTGACATGGACCTTTAAAAAAACTAAAAAAAAGTTTATTATATATATAAATGCAACTCTGCAGCAGTATTGGGATCACATGGTTTCCAATAAAGCGACACATAAGCAAATATTGATCAGACAGTACAGCAACAACTGTACCGTCAGTTATAGTTGAGAAGCTATGACAGTTCAGAACTAGTCATAGCTACTCTGCATTTTCATCCTCGTATGTAGGCTCTTTCTGTCATTGTGAAGCTAAATTCTCAAAGTGTTGGATTGTTTATCCACTAATCCACTAACAGGAAACATGAGCTGGGATTAGACAAGACATGGGCAAACTCCGGTTGGGGTCTGAATGCGGCCCGTTCAGCTGCGAATCTGGCCCGCCAATTTCTACAAATTATTTAAATTGGTTTGTATTACAATTATACATCTGCCCTTTCCTTGAATTACCAAGGATTTCCCTGATGACACGGAGAAGGCTAAAAGTATTGCATTTTGGCCTTTGCATGTATTTTACATGATATCAGCACCAAAAACGGACCCTGCTTCCACTTTAAAGTGTCCCACAAGCCAAAAGGCTTGTCCCTGGGTTGATCATCTCTAAATACATTTGCAAATATTCCCAAACTATACTCCCAAGATTTAGTTCTATCTATTAGGGCTATATCTATTAGATTCCGAGAGTTACTTAGTTCATCTTTCATGATTGTTGCAACAGTAATTATGTGCTATTGCCATAACACTGGAGAACTGAGCAAATCATATTAGTATGACATTGTGTTGTTTTTCATATGATCACAAGTAATAATAATGTGTGTTTTTGAATATTATTATTACTAATACTGTAATATATTAATAATAATAATATTTGTTATTGAGGACTGATTATTATTATATTAATAATCAGTCCTCTATTTCTCTTTCTTTTGTTTCATTGGTTTCTGAGGTTTTATTCAAGAGCTGGTTCTTCTACCACGTGCACATAGACAGCCCAGCTCTACATCATCCAGCATCTGACAGAAAATACTGTAAAACCACAGGTGTTTGTAATTACACAATCTCACTGAGCCCGACACTCATTAGTGAACTAAGCCCACTCCCTTCTGTGATCCATGGATCCAGGCGTAGACAAAAACCCAGAAGCAGAGCTACATCATGAGGGAAAGGGTTAAAGGTGTGACATCACTAAATACAAATGTGTTTGGATTGGAGCTGGGACTGGAGAGAGCATGTGGGACTCAGACTAGATTGCACACAAGGATCCCGAGCCAAGAGCAGAGCTGCTTCTAATGTGCCAAGCTTTTTCACATTTTGCAGCAAGCTGCGAGCGCATTGCCATATTCCCTGCATATCCACAAACATCTGGCACGCGATTCATTTAACACATCCCAACCCTTCAGGGATGGCAAACGGGAGATTCCTGCAGTCTGTTGGCCTTTATCTTGGGTTTGACCCAGTATTGGGTTTTTTGTTTTTTTCTTTTCTTTGTCTTAACCCAAAATCACCAGGAGATGATGAGAGTAAAATAAATTATATTTGTTTTATACTATTCTATACCCCAAACAGCTTTTCAACATAGAAGTATAATATTGCTAAGTAAATTAGATGTGGAACCGATTTTGTAGGGAGGATTGAGAATGTTACAGATGATTTACTCTTGCCATCGCTGATTTTAATTTGTCTCAAATTGTTAGCAGCTTCACAGTGATAAGTAAATTAGCACTTGTGCAGCTGGAGTGAAGCTGAGGTGTCAGAACCAGAGGAGTTGCTAAACAATGTGTCGATGGTGCAAACCCTTCAACACCATGGTTCTCAGGTTTAATATTCTGCAGACATTTCAGATGCGACTGGTGTTGGTGTAAACAATGGATCAAATGTCTTAATTTGAACCAAACTGTAGCCAATGTTGTCAGATGATGTGTTTGGAGCATCCACCTTAGTCTGTTAGCCACTGACACCCAGTTTAGAGACTGTTCTCACCTCACGTCACTTAGTGAAACCACAACAGATGAGTGGTTCAGGTTTGTTGTGAATTCTCTTCCTAAATAATATATTTTTTAAGACCAATAAGAGACAGCACATAACGGATTTTTTTTACCCTTAAAGGGCAAGGAACCAAATATGGTCACTCTGTTTACTTTGGTTTTCTGCAAAACAATGACATATTTTTTTTATGTTAAAACAGAAATGAACTCTGGTTATGTCCCCTAATAAGACTCTAATGTTGTTTTTTTGAATTTCATAGTATTTCAATGAGTGCCCTATATATTAGGCGATTCATCTCTATGGCTGAAATACATCAGTGGGCTCTGGCTTCTGGGGTGGGATAGCAGACATAACTTGTGAAGACAGGCTGAGTCTCAAAGCAAAGCTGACACTGATTTAGCTTGAAGGTCGGGTCTTTAAGAGATGTACTCAAAGGCAAACTAGAGTCTTTTAAATCCACAAATAAGCACCAACTTCTGGGGCCTTTAACTGTTTAAAGGCATCTTTTCAGAAACCAAAACCTACAGTATATCCAACCCAGATAAGACCACCTGTGATCATTCACCGGCAGCAGGATCCAGAGCCAAGAGCGAAGCCAGATAATGAACATAATCATCAGTCGTCTGTACTGCCTGTGTGAACATAGGAGTTATCACTTCAAACTGAAGTTTAGACATCACCACAGAGAGCGCCATTTGGCACAAGCCGTGAGAATGTTGGCGATAAGAATCAACCGCCACTAACTTGGCCCCATCATCAAGAAACAGTCTGTAAGAAACAGTGATTAAATACCATTTGGTATACACTTGCACTGTTTACATAATATATCCAGATGATTTGACCATTTTGGAGTCAACAGTTCATTTCCCAGGTCAATGTAGTGGCCATAAATATTTAGGTGAATCATTGTGTACTTCTTGGAACCCTTTAAAGTACTACAACTTTGACCTGTTCCCGATATTTGTTGGGAATTCCTCCAAATAACCATATAAGGTAGAAATAACTTGGTCTTACAGCTGCATACTATAAACATCCAGTGAACATACTGTGACCATGTGTTTGGTGTGAGTTTCTGAAAATGAGCTGCGGCCCAAAAATCTATACCTGCTGTATTGCAAACAGTAACGCTGCAGCAAATATGTTGACTCATATACAGTATGTAAATTTAACTTTGTTTTATTACCTACTGTTTCTTCTGGAACATAAGGTACATGTCTTTGAAGATTCTCATTCATCCAGGTCATGATATCCAAAAATTGTTTAGTTGTAAGCAACTGGACTTCTTCTTTAAAGACATTTCATTCCTGAACTGGGGAACTTCATCAGTTTCTGGTTGTTGTTGGAGGAAACTGTAGTAGTTCTACTCCTCTAGACCACTCCCTTCACCACTGGACAAAGGTGTAAAGAGTTGTTTTGGTCACACCTTTCAGACAGAAACTACTCCTGATGGTAATGGGCAGTTTACTTGTCACATGTCCAGATGTGAATGGGAGTCGTTGTCCCACCCGTCCAGAGAAGAGAAGTTAAACTTCCTAGGATGAGATCTCAAGGCAGTATGGTATGTAGTAGACAATTGATGACCCAGACCGCCCACTCTATTCAAGGTTGGTTGTTCCAGATGGGCAAAGATGGCTTCCTTTACTCCTCTCTCAAACCACCTGTCCTCCTTGTCCAAAATATGCACATCTGAGTCCTTGACTGTCCCTTTTCCACTACATCAGGACAGTTTACCTGCATCTCAATGAAAAGGGACACTCTTGCTTACAACTAAACTCTTTTTGACCATAAGGCACTCTTAAACTCTTATTTTTTATCATTCATCCGTGTGCCTGATAGTGCAGTTCACCTCACGTGTGGATTCCAGTTATGGTTACTGACCAGAAATCTCTTGAAATGTTTTAGTACGACTCTTTTAAGCTACAAAGCCACACCACTTGATATTTTGTCAGAGTATTACACTTACAGTCGTCAGGAGCCTGGTGGAGTAGTACTGTACAATACTGTTATTGGACACAGTAGAGTAACACTGTACCAAGCTTCAGTGTAATGTTATGGTGTGTGTGTAAGGACACCAAAAGGCCACCATTCAAGAGACATGATTAAGTGGATCAACCAGACCAACTTTAATAATGATGAGCGTAAGTATATTGTTTTGTTTTTCATCTGTTAGAGCAGAGCAGTATTGAGATTTATTTTGATTGAGGTGAATAACGTTCCACTTACTCTTTTGTGTTGCTTGATGTACCTTATGATCCGATATTAAGAACTGCAGGAAATCCTCTTCAGTCATTTCTGTTTCGTGTTTACAAAGTCAAACCACCTGTTGTTTATCTCTACATTCAACAACTGGAACAACTTCCTTTGACTTCAGGTTGAATCACTTTCAATGTGGGCTTATAATGACATGTCCGGAAGGCATTTACACAAAGAGCAAACATCTTTGGGATTGACGTCTGATTGGTGTAAAATGTAATTATCTCGTTGAGAAGTCTTCGCTGATCAAAAAGTGTTACCGAAAACTACATAGCCTGAGAAATAAGGGCCCAAAAGCTCATTTGGGTATTATTGCTGAGTCACACCTTAATTTGCTATACTGTTGAGGTGACAGGCTGAGAAGCTTTCAAACGCACACACAGACACACACACTCCTGTTAGATCAGTAGTTGATTATAAGCCTGACTTAATAAGTGATGGAGGGTGCCAGGTGCTTTTAATTGTGCATTAGAGACTGTTTATTATGACTGACTGAGGGCCTAACAACAGGATCTACTTAACAACCTTAATGTCCCCACTTTTTTAACTTGTGACTCAGTCTTGTCCTCCCCTTCAATGCCTTTCTGCTCATTTGTCTGCCTCACGTTTAGTGCTCTGTGTTTGTCTTTTTACAGTTGATCCTTTTCTCTATTTTTTCTTCTCGGCTCATTGTGATACAGGAACACTGAAGGTCAGAGACACAGACAATGTCCCAGCTGTGGTTTTCCTGAGTTTTACAACTCTCAGGTGCAGTGTAACCTTGAGAAGAACAGGCCAGGTGTTAGCAGAGTTAGCATTGCCGATAGCAGAGCAGACTATTCTAAAGGAATACATTCCTCAATTAAATTGCTTGACTAAATCACTAAAGAGAGTCTAGTATCTACATCTCAGCCCAGATCTCTGTTTGGTTTTTCAGGTTTTTTCCTAAATCCAGTGGGCAACCAAATGTACTTTTGTACATTTGCAATGTAACAACTTGTGTTTTGAGTTAATTGTACCATTCAAAAGAAATGTTAATTTACACCTGTATTAGTATTGTAGTATTATTGCTGAAACCAGCAAATAACTACAAACAAGATCTGAAAGTGTATTTTGGCATAATTAAAAGTTTAAAATTTTCACCCTAAAATGTTCTTCAGCTTTGTTAAAAATGTCCAACTGTATACAGTGCAGTGCTCTATTTTCAAAATAGAAAAAGGAATTTTGTAAGTATTCAAAATAGGACGCTTTAACAACTTCTCTAATTGTACACCGAAGCAAATTTAAATGTTTGGTGACACCCATAATTGCAGCATGCTCTTGAGCCACTCAGGCCATCAAAATGAAGGTTCGCAAACCACTGGATATTTAAGAGAGAGCGAGAGAAAAACAGAGCTAAAGTTGTTGTTTTCAGAGGTTTTCTTTTTATTGCATCAAGACCTAAATGGAGATCTGTTTATGCCAAGACTAGTGGTTTAGAGGTGGAATTGGGAACGTGTTGACTACAGTGACACACTGTCTCCTAAACAAAGAGCAGCTTCAGCTTTATGGACGAGGCAAAGGATTTATGGACGGAAAGACAAAAAAAATAATAATGTTTCTTTGTTTCCTTTGGATACTTCTACATAGTAAGGTTAACAATCATAGATTGTTTGTTGTTGTCTATTTGACCTTTAAACAGTCCACTGCTAGGATTCTCCAGTATAACAGCATTGGAAACAGAATATATAGAAACAGAATATACTAAAATGGAGCTCCTCTCATCCCTAAGGATTCTCTGACATTTACATTTACCTCAAAGGACCAGAGATATATAACAGAGGTCCTGAAAGAGCCACCTCCACCACCACCCCACATTTAAGAGAAGTTTCCATCTTTGAATTTGCAGATAAAGATGTCTCCTTTAAGACTGCAAATTTTAGAACATTTTTGCCATAAATTTTCAGTTGTGTGTCAATTTTTATCACCTCACAATCAGATTCTGACTACCTCTCAAGTGATTGGATGAAAATCAAACATGTTTGACATCTGCTGATTTACCTTAAAGTTTTACTTCAACCACACTGTGCCACACTGTTCATGGAGAAACATAGATAGAGAAGAGAAAACCAGTCAACAAGGAGCAGCATAGAGGAACTGACAGACTAGACTGAACACGTCTACAAAGCCATTTCCTGGTCCATACATGCCATTGTTGCTGCACCTCTTCTTTAGATCTTTAGCAGCTGATGCCTCAGAAGCCACACATATTCAATAAATTTCATGTATTTCTTCTGCAGGCATCAGTATCTATTTCACTTCTTTCACAAGTAGAGAAGAGCTTACAACACAACAAACTGGAGCACTCACAGTTATTCAAATATACACAACGCGACTGTTAATGAAATTTCTCTCTCTCTGGAACACTTCTACTCCCAGGACAAACATTCACACACTCAGACACACATATTTGAACTCACACAAATCCCTATAGTATCATATCTGTGAAGCATCTGTCTGTGTCTGCTGCAGTAGTAAATAATACACGGCCCTGTTAATGAACACAGCTGAATGCTACAGCACTGCATAAGTCAGGGGGGCTGGTTGGCGGCAACGTTGAGCTTCAGCAGGGGGTGGGGTGTCGGGGTACTGTTCTGTGTTTTTTTTTTGTGGCACAGATGAGGAAGGGAGCGCAAGCAGATCATTGGCTTTGAACTTCTCATCTCCCTTTCCTCTCAATTCTCTCACACTCATGTGGGTTAGATAGCATTGAGTGTACCTGAGAAATCAGGCAATATGAGCGAGCAGTCCAATGAGATGCAGATGTTTAAACAGATAATAGAAATGTCTGCAGTGGAAGGGCCTCTCGTCTTTAATGTGTGCCACACTACTGTATCTTGGAGATGCCTTTGTTGCAGAGCATCGTTCCCTAGTTCCCTGACACTGACTCAAATCAGATTCCTAAAAAAAGTGGATTAATTTAAAAACCCTTCAGCTGTGACAATGACCTTCGTTTACATGGAATAATAGGGATTAACTGGAAGTGGAAGGACATATGCTGCGCAGAGGAAACGATTACATTTCTCTCATGACAGCGTGATAGAAACTTAATGTTTCACCATTTCTCCATGGTGAGTGGCTGATAAGTCGCCACATTGGAATGCTGTTCTTTGAGTCAAAATAAAACTGACAAATTTGTGTCCACTGTAGGAGCTGATGCTGTCAGTAAACCCTTTGATACAAATCTGCCTGAAGTGTTTAGAAACCCAGACACTGTCACAAAAACGGAAAAAAAGACTTCACGTTTACATTTAAGCTATCGATTCCGTATATAATTCCTATTATGTGCGCCATTATTACAAGGTAAATGGCGTTCTATTTCTTAAGTCTGCACTACATTATTGATCACCACAGGAAGCAAGCTATTCTCAGGGCACTATGAAAGACAATAGCAGCATGCTGCTGCTAGATCGGACATTACAGTCCACAAGGTCATGCAAATTAATAACAGACGTCGACCTTCAGTTTGACTTATGGGAAAGGTTAGGTCAATTGGGAATATTAAGTCGGTGCCCATTCGTCTACAGGCATAGGGTGGAAACATGATCTTCAATGGAAAGGGACAGATGACAATTGATTTCCTTTGACACAAATTCTTGGTCGATTAACTGTGTCTCCTAACAGGGCACATAACTGGATAGAAAATGTTGGTTTCTTAGATGGTCATTCAATCATTGTAAAAGCAACACTTACAAAATGCATGGGTTGTGGTTGTATAAAACCTGCTGACACAGCAGGTATCACTGTGGGCAAGACTACAGATTTTTTTTTAAGAAATGCACGGAGTGGATGTGAAGGTTGTCCTAAAGCTGGGTATTTGAAAACTGAAGAGCTATTGTTTTGTCTCACAGGTGTTACGTAGGCATGGCAGGATGGAGTGTCATGCTTTTTGGAATCGGTTGTTTTCTTCTTTGTGATGAAACCGTCCGTCAAACCATCTGATCTCCTCTGTTAAGAGAATATTTCTCCAGATGGCTGTAGATCGCTTCCTTCACTCCTCTCTCAAACCATTTGTCTTCTCTGGCCAGGATGTGGACATCCTCATCTGCAAAACTGTGTACCTTCTATTCTTAGTGTAAATGAACGTCAGAGTCCTGTCTTGATGAGCTGGCTCAATGTACGCAACGTTGTTGCATACATTTGTACATTGGTTGGAGGTCAGGACAGTCCTCTTTGTCACTGTACTGTAGGGGTGGCACAATACATGAAAAAAAACATACGGTTTCTACAATACGTGGGATGCATTGTGATTGTGTACAACGGAACTTTCGCGCAAAAAAGGATCCAGGAGGTGTGTGGAATGAGAGCTGCGTCACGTGTAAAAATGGAAAATAGGAGAGAAGAGGGCTGCCCAGAGATGGAGGTTAGCTATGATGATAGTGGTAAGAAAGTCACTGAAAGAACCACGATTATATACAAACACTGCAATGCACATTCCATATACCATTGGAAATACATGCTTTCTCATGTAAAAAGATGTCACCCGACACCCAGTGTCAGTGCGCAGCATGAGGAAAAATAGAGCCTGTAACTGTAAACAACATCAACTGCATTTAACTGCAAAGCATTTAAACAGCCTCTCAGTGATGAGTCGGACCGGGCAAAAGCTATAACTAAAGCAATAGCCATGTTCATAGCAAAAGACATGATGTCATACAGTGTGATAGAGGGGGAAGGATTTTATCATCTAATCGAAGTACTCGAGCCGGGGTATAAAATACCCTTTATTTCGGCACCACTGTATTCCAGACCTGTATGAGGAGATATGGGAATAAATAGTCAAGGAATTGTCCGAAACAGCCCACCGAGCTCTCATTACAGATGGATGGACCTCTAGGGCCACTGAAAGTTAACTCACGGTGACTGCTCACCGTGAGGTAAGGTGGGAAATGAATAGCTGCGTCTTGCAAACACGCCCTGTTTATGAGAGTCACACGAGTCAACAGCTCTCTGAAATGCTGACTGCTAGTTTGATTTTTAATGTTTTTAATATCAGGCTACAGTAGAACTATACATTTAAACAGGATGTGTAGCCATATGTTTAAAATTATGGCACTTTAATTTGAAGTCGAACAATATAGTCTCATTCCTCACTCGCTGGGAGTACGAGCATTGTTGTTGACGCTGTTCTGTGTTAAGCTGGCTAAATGTGTGTGTGCCTCACTTATAAAATAGTGAAATATGTTTGATTTTTATGCAACATTTTACATTGAGTGAATTTTTTTATTTACATATTACAGTACCATTTAAAGTTAGAACGATTAAAAATATGGCACTTTAATTTCAAGTCAAACAATATACCCTCATTCCTCACTCTCAGTGAAATATCCTAGTAAATTGTGATTTTCATACAACATTTTATGAATTTTTGTTTTTAATAGATATGCTATTATTGTGGCACTTTGAGTTCAGATAAAAACCCCAGCCATACATTTGAAAACACTGCACTTTAATTTCAAGAGAAAATAAATAAATGAAAGGCATGTTCATGTTGAAATCATCAATTTCTTGCTATCATATACGGAAGTATATTGCTGGAGGGTTTAAAAATATATAAATAAATGAAAAAAAAAAAAAAACCAGAACCGAAAACCGTGACCTTAGACCTTGATACGAACCGAACCGTGGATTTTGTGAACCGTGGTAACCCTACTGTACTGCCTATACAATGTTACTCTGTTTATGGTGGAGAATTTTGGCTTTCGGGTGGACAAGTTTTTGACTAACTGACATGAACTGATGTGTTCCGTCAACATAGGGAATGACAATGTTATTCCTTTGTTTTCGTTCTCCTCGTTTGTGTTTGCTAGTTTTGGTGGCTAAGCAGAGAGCCCAGGTAGCCACGGGTTCTTAAGGCTCCTCTAATATGAGCCTGTTCCTTAGCCTCTTGTGAAGAGATGTGTCTGGCTCTGTTGTCTACAATTCTATTGACTCCCACTTTATGTTGTAATGGCTGATGAGAGTCAAAATGTCGATACTGATCAGTGTGTGTAGGTTTCCTGTACACCTCAATGTAAAGGTTTCTGTCTTCCTTAATGTGCACTCCACAGTCCAGGGAGGTCGGCATGTCTCCTTTGACATTTTCTCTTGTGAATGTTATGAACACCTTTGTTGTATTTAAGTGTTTTGTGGATGATTCCAGTTCAAGTGCTTTGATTTTAATTCACGTGTCATGCACGCATCTGTACCAGTGGTGCAATGCCACTGTGGGGGGCTGGTGCCTTTTATTCTACTTCCTCCATGTAGAGGTTGGCTACAATGGGAGATTCTGGAGATGCCAAGGCCCACACGTGTTTTTGTCTGTAGAGGTTATTGTTAAATTGAAAGTAAGTGGTGGTTAGGCAAAGTTCTAAGAGTGTGAAAGGCTGGATGGAATTGAGGGATCGAAGCTCATTTCATCAGCTAGGATGTTGTCTGCTAATAGGCCTGAAGTGACATCAAAAGAAACCATTATCTCATCTGGTCCCAGTTTAAGAAATTCAACCTGATCAGAAAAATCTAGAGTTTTTAATGTGATGTGTGTTACCAACCAAAGGTGATAATATATTGGAGAGATGGTTAGCTATGTTGTATGTGACCATATTAATACTGCTGATTATGGGCGTAATAGGGCCCCCCAAAAAACTGGTACAGGTTAACAATGTTTTGTTTTCTGAGGTCTTGTAAACAGTCCACCACCGGTTTCTTGTAGCCACTGGTGGGGTCCTGTTTCAAGGTCTCATTTGTAGTGTTGCCATTAAGAATTGTGATTATGTTACTGTTGTAATATGTACATCTGACATCTTCCATTGTTGGCCAGTAGGGTGGTGATATCTGGGTCCTTTTGGAGTGATATCTGTGCTTTCCTCTCTTCTGGAGTGATGTTAGATGGTGATGTTTTGGCACTGGCTAGAGCGGCTGTTGCCTTCAGAGTTTTTCTGCCTCTGTGTTGTGTTGTGTTTTGATAGCAGTCTCAGTTGCTGTGATGAGGTCCACCACCGACAGCTGGGTCAGGGTGATGGCAAAGTTGAGACCTTTGGCTAAAATATCTTTCTCAGTTTCTGTTAGGGTCGCCTCAGAAAGGTTCTTAACCCAGTTCTCATGGTTTTCCTGGTTAGTTCAGGAGTTGAGGGATGTTGTCTTGTTGGAAGAAGTGAAAACTTAGATTTCTGTCAATCTTTGCTCTTGTTATGTTGTGACTCATGTGCTTTGTCTATGAAATTGTTGACTAAACAGTACCTCCATAGGAAATATTGACCCTAATCTCTCATGGCGTTTTACCATCTTATCTTTTAGTGAATCAATGGTGAAGTTTTTGTTGAATTCTCTCTCTGAGTGGTGTTGTGCTTTCTCAAGGATTTTTTTTAGCACGCTTCACAGAGGATCCCAAACGCAGGCGGGAGGGCTGGGACGGGGGGCGGGGCGGTGATGTTCTGTTTGCATCTTAGGTTGAAGTGCAGATGGTTCTTATAGTCAGCATGTTTTCTATAAACCGTACTCCCGTTTTAGGGCTTCATGTCCAAAGTGAGTCACAATTCATTCAATCAAAAAAAGTTATTTTAAGAGCAATTGGACATAGTAGGTTTCTTGAAGACGTTTCATCTCTCACCCAAGAGCCTTCTTCAATGCTGGTTCTCAGCCCCATCTACAGTGGATACCAGTTCAATCCATTCCACAGGAGCCCTTGTTAGTCAATCTTTCCATTGCAATAATCCAATCAAAATAACTAAAGACAATTTAATTTGTTATGTCACTATCTAAAATTTTAAACAGAGATACAAACAAATATATTAATTATATTTATAGAAATAGTTTTATTAGAAGACATTTTACATCATCATTGGGTGAAACGGGTTAGTTTACCTTGTGACGAAGAATAAGCAAGATGGAGAAATTTATTGTGATTGTTGTTATTTATCAAGCCACAGAACTGAGCACACGTAGGACTGAGAGTTTGATTATATAAACTAAAAGCAGCTTGTTGTACATTTCTAAAAGAAAGACTCCTAAATGACAAAGACTGATTTCTCTTCAAAACAACTAAAAAACACAGTAATATGTATTTTAATGCCAAAAGCCACAAACACAATGCAGCTGCAGAGTAAATGAAGAGAAGACTCAGGGGACTCCTCCTCTGAAAGTGAATCCTCCAATTTAATAGAGCAGTTCCAGGGCTTGGGCAAATGTCACATTTCTCCTCAGGTGAATCATTATTGTGACACTGTGACATCATTAATCAAAGACTGTACCCTAATAACGCTGAAGCAGAAATGTTATATAGTGTATGTCGCTATAGCAAACTGCAACATTTGCTGTGCATAATCAGCATTGATCATTGTGACTTCAGTATTGTTGCAGCCTTCAAAACTACCACCATAGTCGTTTTAGTGTTAAACATTGCCACTCATAGAGTGAGATAGAGGATGGAGCTAATGGCTGACCTGGCTTCAGCCGGAGAAAAGGAGCTGGGTTGAGCAGATGCAAATCAACGTCTACTCATATCGCAAAAAAGCAAAACAAACACAAAAAAAAACAAAGCAAAAGCTGCCTACCACTGGAAAAACTTGTGCTTAGAGTAACTTGTATCTTAAGGCCCCTAGTGTACGTTTATGTAACCTGACTTTATTTAGCCTTCAATACAAACTGTAAACATGGACTTCTATCAAGCACAGCAGATGTGGGGAATTTATCTACTGACATGAACTGATGTATACTCACATCTAAATTAAATTTCCCCTCTTACATGATGGTGTTCTCTCAACCTTAGCTGTGAAGTGTTTGTGTTCCCACAAATGTCAACTTGATGAACAAGCAAACACGTGTAATAAAAAGCCATCACTACAAACGCATACTTAGCTTTTGGACATGATTTGTCTCCTTTGAGACTTGCAGGTGAGCGTTACAGATGTGTCCTTGATCGTTGAGACCAAGGACTTCTAGCAGGTCTCATGTGTTTCCGGCTGTCTAAGCAGCAGTTTGAGAAAAGGCAGACAATCAGGCCTTTGCGATTTTGGTTACTGAGCAGCAGTAGCAGCAGAAGTGTTGTGGTGAGGTGTGATGGCATCTGTATCCTTTCCTTGGAGGCTGTTGTAAACAGTGATTTGGCTGCTACACTGCAGTTATTCATGCTGACTCACCTCCGACATTAGCGGCGAGGGAGCCATGGAGCTGAAAGTCCAAGGGACACAGTGGTCTCATTGCCCTTGTTCTCTCTGCTCTTCCCAAGGTTGGCAAGTGTGAGATGGGTGGCGGAAAGGGTCACAAAAGGTGACAGCCAATCACAAGCAGCTACACATGATGGCTGTGGACGAACAGGAGTCCTGCAATACAGCCCAGCCCTGATCAGAGATCTGTCCCTGTAGGATAAGTTATGGTTCTGGGATTGTTACTGTGCTGCAGGGGGAACAGAGACAACACTATGGGGGAGGGTGTTGGGGTGGTAGCATTTTTCCTAGTCCAAAATGAGCCCAATGTCACTGTGACAGTGCAACATTCCTCTGAGGCCACCGCAGGCCAGGGGGGGAAATGATGAATGAATCGCCAAGAAACCTCTCCATCACCGCCCCACCTCCCCACAACACACATATACATATCCACCTTACCCCCAAACGGAACTGAATGCACACTGTGAGTATACTCACAGTATGAATTTGCATACTTTAATAAGTACAAACAGGGATTCACAAAAAGAAAGAATAATGCATTCTTCTCAGACAACAACCTTTACTGACCTATTTGACACAACTTTAAAAGTTGGTATTGGTTTACCTTGGGTTTAATGTTCTTGTAGGTGGTGGTTCCATGTGGTTCTGTAGGTTAGTCTAGGATCTGGTAAGCACAGATCTATCCAACACGCTGTCCACTTCTAATTATGTTGGTATTATTCATGAAAACATTTAGTGATGCTGCTATAGATGCTGCCTTGGTCAGTACAGTACAGTACTTCTGTAGTCCGTAGCCAAAAATCAAGGAGTAATACTGCACTATAATGTGATTGGACAGAGTTCAGTCATATGTATCGGCCCTCAGTGTCATATTATGGTGTGTGTCGAAGGTTCTCAAAAGTAACATCAGTAACTAGACCAACTCTGATAATGATGAGATGGAACTGGACATTGTCGACACCAACAGTAAACCTCAGACACTGAAGATAAAGAATTTGATGGAGGAGTGAGGTGAGTGTATTATTTTTAACAGTTAAAACAGAACAGAATTGAGAGTTATTCAGACTAAGTATAATAAAGTTTGACCTATCTGACAATTTTGTGTCAGATATATTTTGTAATGCGCCTCATTAATTTTTATGGTGCCTTATGGTCTGAAAAAGACAGTACTTACTACAGTTACACTCCAATAAATCCAGCCTAGCTAACCCTCCTGATATCAACTGTAGGCTTTACAATCCTGATATCCCAAACACAGACTATTTTTCTGGAGCCTGTAAAAATAGGCAACAGATTACTTTTCACCAATTCTTTATTTAGCTTTTTTTTTTATCTCTGTTATCTTTTTCTGTCCTCTTATTTCTCTGACCCAAAAGCAGCAGCACATTTCCATGCAGATCAGCCTGCAGCATTTATTCCTATGACACAGCAATTGCCTCCAAAAAGGCCCTTGAGTCATTCCTGTGCTAACACTCCATCCATCCCACCCCCTCATATCACACACAAGTCCACCCAATTGCTCCAGCACCAGTTATGAAGCTTTGGATTACACTGGGTTAAGGTGATTACATCGAGCGACTGCCACTCTCGGGGAATTGTGATTTCCAATGTGGTCAGAACACTAATTTTACTGCACAAATATTTGCAGGTTAAAAAGGTCCGAGTATGGATAATACAATAGAAGTAACAATAGCTGCACAGATCAGGTGCCACATTGTAACTGAGCGACATCACTCAAAAAACATGGTGTGATTACTGCATATTTACAGTTACTGCAACAGATTACAGATGCCATCGTTTTGTAATCTGATTACTGTAATTCTATTACAGCTAATCAAATACTTCACCTCAGACCAGCTGGACTCACAGAAAGCAAGGTCCCTGACGGTCCCAATGTAGATGAGATCTATGCTAGCAATGAAGGAGAAATATGGTTGGCTTCCAGTGAGCAAGCCAGTAAAGCCGAGTGGCCATCTATCACAGCCCTGCAGCAGAGTGCCACGCACACTCCGTCCACTCAGCCCCCCATCTCATAGGGGGAAGTGGAGAATGGAAAGAGACAGGACAGTAAGAGAAAAAGCTCATAAACAAACTCCCCCAGGACGGGGGAAGGAGGCTGCAGCGTAAAATCCTACCAGCGTTTGGTCTGAGGAAAAACGTCTCCTCTCCTAGATTGATGGACTAAGCAGCTGCGCTCATAGGTTTTTTTTTTTTTTCCTGCAGCACAACACACACCTGTGTGTGTGTCCATGATTACTTGGAGTCGACCCGTGGCTGGGAGTAGATGCTGGCAACAGGCTTAATATTAGGATTAATGGCTACGCTTCCCAACCCAGTGAAGCATCACTTATACTTCTCCAGGATTTAAATGCTATCGGATGTATGAGAACAACAGCAATACACAGACATTGGTCCACAGAATAAATAAATTATATGTATATGATCGTAATGCCTTACAAACATTAGGCAACATAGGTTTAGCCAGAACAGATTAGCAAGCAATGCAAGGGTCATTCCAGAATTGGATGACATTTGGGCTTTAAATTCTTGCAAAAATTAATGATTTTTTTCTGATTGCTACATACTCATTAATAATAGGTAATACATTATCAAGAGCTGGATCAGTTGGGTTTACAGATTAATTATTTTGATGATGATTTATTTATTTTCTACGGAAATTTACTCAGGATTTTATTAGGATTTTTCACTACTGTCTGCTGACATGTCCAACAATTGACTTATTAAACATAAAAAACCTATATGAGATTATGTAAGTTCGGCCACAGGTAAAATGAGGCAAAAATCAATATGTAATGTAATGAGGGCTTTCAATGGCTACACTCTTTGGCTGCTCTAATGCATTCAAATGATAACATGTGCCAGAATACATTAAATTTACACACGCTTGACAGGGAAGGTTGTTTGACCTCTGGCTTCCTCCACCTATTAACCAGAATGCTCCAATTATGAGACTGGCTGAGAGAGATAAATATGAAAGCTGACGAAGAGAATAACACAACACAGCAAGTAACTGAAAGACATGCCAAGGTATGAGTGACAGCCTGAGTATCAGAACCTCCATTGACAATTAATAAAAAAACACATGTGCAAGTACAAATACCTGAGCATATATTTTGTCTTTTAGGATACAGTGGGTACTATTGGTGTGGAGAAATATCAGTGACATGAAAAAGTCATGAATATTGGCCTAAATACTTAACCACTTCTTTTCTATGCTAACTATTTGGGTAATTATGGCAGTGCTGGGAATGAAGCATAGTACAGAATGATAAAATATAATAATATTATTTGAATTATTATTCAAATGTCAAACGGGCTTCACCCGGCCCCCAGCCCTTGGTTCGCCCTGGCCTGGTATACATCGAGATAAACCTTAATGTTCAACATGTAGAGAAAGATTTTTAATGATCTGTCCTTGGTCTCTGTGAACAGAGCAAGTATCAATATGATTAATTTGCTTGATTCAACAAAAAGCTGTTCTATTGGCTAATTGTTTAGCATTGAATGATGTATAAAATTAAATAAACATCTAAACAGGCAGAAGCAATGACTTTAGTGTGAACCAGTGTGTACATATTTTACCCGTTATGACCAGGTTATATTGCTGCTGCTGTGATTTGCTAAGTGAGCCTTTCTACCACAGCCCTTCAGTTCTGTAACTAAAAACCAAAGAGCTGTTCTCTCCTCTTTACTGTTGGCCTCCTCGGAGACACCTGAGGTCATTTTTCACCATTGATCCGGTCACATGACTAAGTCAAATATGTTAAAGTGCACAGTAAAATGAGCCTCTGGTTCACTGATCTGATTAATACCTAAAGAATTTGTTGTTGTGGACTCTGTCAAAGCAGCCGCAATATAAAAAAGATGCTAAATTTATTGACTGAAAAAAGAGCGACACGAGACTTTGTTGCCCTAGTTCATGATAATGAGCAGTCATTCCTGTTCCCTGTCAAGTCAGACGTTCTCCTTACTCCTTGTGTCTGGAAACGCTGGCGATTCATTAGCAGGAAGAGGTGGAGGAAGAGGAGGGAAGAGGTGTGATGGTTAAGCCTGAGCCTTAAGACAGACAGCTATGTTCCTTAATCCATTCTGAGGAGCCATAAGCCCTTCCGTTATCACTTGTTCGAATTGTGCATCCCTTAAAGACATCAACTTCGTCCCCCACGTTGGATCCTGCTCCCTGACACGGCAGCTTTCAGCAGCCACCAGGGCTGAGAGTGAAATAACACGTCGCCAGACAGATTCAATGGGGCAGCAGGGGTGTATTTTTTTTTTTATGGTCGTCAAGTCTTACCACAATTTACAGCAATCATGTTTTCCTGGTGAGCTCTGGAGGCAACTGCAAGTCCCTATGTCTACCTGAAGTACAGGTCAGAGGACAAATTTAACAATAGACAAGAATTTTAAAACACTGACAACTTTATCTGTCACAGGACGGTCTTCTTCCTACCACGTACTGCAGCTTTATTATCTCATATCACTAATTAAATAATTAATCAACTGGAATTCCATTAGCAATATCACTTATTGATCAAATTATTCATCAGCTCTTGTTTTCAGTCTCACTGATTAAGAAATATCATAACATAATGTGGCGACTTGGTTTTGTTAACATTACCACTTTACTCTTAAAATAGACTCATAGATAGATATTATTTTCAAGCCATCTTTTCTCTTAGTTTTTGGCTCATTAAATGTGTAAGTATTACTGCTTATTATATGTGCTTTTTCAGTTATCTGTATGACGTAAAAACAGCCAGGATGTGTTTGCTGTAAAATTCGGTCCTACTCCGTTGCTCCCTCAACATACATTGTGACCTTTTTTTCCAAATGCAGCATCCATCTGCTGCTCACACTGTACACCCCTGCACACCCACGGGGATTAGCAGTTCACAGCTCAGAATTCACGTTCTCCCCCCATATGTTCGGATGCTTCAGTGTGATTAGACTGCTTGCATAAAGGTGTCTGCCAAGCAAATGTAATGTACACATAACGATTAAAGTGAACAAGAAAATAGAAATGAGTGGAATGCAGATGCTCACAGTTTAATAAGGCCTAGCAAACAAAATCATTTTTCCCTTTCTTTGGGGATTTGTGCCATTCTGTGATCCGACAAAAAAAAATGAAAAGGTGACAACAACAAGATAAATAAATAAATTAGAACATCCCAAGGATGCTTCAAGAAATTATGCCTCTGCATTTAACCCTTCACCATAGTGAGCAGGGGGCTGCTGGCTGGGCCAGCGCCTGGGGAGCAGTGTGCGGTAGGGGGATTCAAACCGGGGGCCTTGCAAACCCAAGTCCGCTTCCTTAACCATTAGGCCACTATCTGTCCCGCAAGTATGATTGATGTATGGAACAGGACATGTCTTGGTGTCTTGATGGTCAGCCTAGTCTGTCAGTTCTGCCATACTGCTCCCTGATGTTGAGGTTTTCTCCTCTGTATCACCACATATGCTCTTACATGTGCAGTGTGGCAAGTCGAGAAAAAAAAAATCCAGAGTAAATAAACAGGATTTCAAACATTCACAAGATAGATTTTCAACCTATCAATTGTGTTTGGATAATCTTATGTCATTACCCAGTGTACAATGCATGACCTGAGGTGCACTATTGAGCCAATAATTAGCCTGATACCAAAATCAGTGGAAAGTGTAGGTCTGTCTGCATAGCCCCTATACTGTATGTTATATAATTAGGGAAACATATCATGACAAAAAAACTAATGTGCAAGTAAAAATCTTTGCCCAGATGGACTTTTAATTCAAGTAACTGCTGATGTCATAAAAATTAAGTTTAAAACTTAATATTTGAAGCAATTGGAAAAAATATATCATCTAAACAATAAAATTTGGTTCTTAAAATGGAGCAGAAAGATGCATTTTAATACACATCCTCATACCTGACACTGAGTGAGACTTTGGGGATTCCACTAAAAATAGTGCAAATAGCTTTTCTGCACCAGTTTTATTCACGCTGGCGTCACAAATACTGTAGAGTGGAAAGGTAATTGCATTTCAGTGTAAGTATTCAACTGAAAAAGAGGTTGCGGTTCGGTGCAGTGACAAATAGGACCTGATGTTGTGATCACCAGATGTACTAAGGTTTGCTGTGTCAAGGAAGAAAACCCCAATGAGTGTGTGAACAACAAAGTCGACTTCTTATGTATTCTGAGTCCAGGTAAAGACGCAGGTTGTTTGCTGAGGAAGCAGATGACTTGCTTTTCTCTGCTGGCCCCCGCACACCCAACACAGGAGAGACTTAATTGCCTCATTAGCAAAAGGGCCGGCAAAGATTCAGTCTCTTCCTCATTGTTCAATGTCAGGGGTGCAACCAGGAGGAAAGGTTAATAGAGTAAACAACATTTGCCTTTCCTGGATGGAAAAATGTTTGCTTTCTATCCCGATTGCTTGGGCTAGGAAAAAGCTTCAATTTAGTGCACCTCCACACAATTATTCATTTGATTTCTCCCTTTCAACGCTTTGCTTACATAATTCCTCAGTCCAAGAGTACAGCAAAGTCTGCTGTTAGTGCAGGGTGATGGCCAAAGCTGTCCTCTTCAAGTGTGGCTACTTAAAAGAAGAAGAGACACAATGCCAACTTTAATTATTTTAAGAGCGTACACTTGCTAACTGTGTGGTTTACTCCCTGCCGTTTTTGGAATCCAGACAGCCAATCCAGCCAATCCAGCCTTACATTTTGTATTCATCTGTCCTTCCCATATCTGCTGTTAAGAGAAAATGCAGATTCCAAAGGCAGATTTTTTTTTTCTTTACTCATGGCTGCATCGAAGAACATCACGGTAATGAACAATTGTGAGTGTGACAATGTGGACAAAAATGGCAAACTGTGACAGGCATCCTGAATGCATTCCCGCGGCCCTGTCTGTTTCTCAGCAGGATGATGATGCAGCAATTCTTAATTTGGATCTGACAATCTGTGTGATGGAGCGCAGCACGGACTAAACAGAAATGGAGATGTCAAAAACTAATGGAGGAAAGATGCACTGAGCTGTAAGTTATCACTGAACAGTTGTTGGCTTCAAACTGCTTCTCTCTGAGGGGCACTCCATTACTGCAGCACGTTCCTCTCCAAACATAAACCTCAGCAGTCGTGGAGAGGATTTGTGATCTGGTCTAGTAAGGCATACAAAAGCAAAAAATACTGTACTGACAATTTTACTGTAGATGCCTGGGAAACACACATGTTAGAAGGCGTCAAACAGGAACAAATGAATCTGCTTAACAGCTCTAATGTACCTCTTCCTAAAATGATTTAGAAAAATCATTTACATTTGATGCTGAAGAAGAAGTGTTGCATGGTCTTGTAGAGTTGTATTTCAGCCAAAGAAACACGTGTAGTATAGTCTCAATGGTTTGATAAGCTGATTGCTCTTTAATCACAAAACAGCAAAGGCACAGTACAACTGACATTACATACATATTTTGCAGACTTAGTATCTGATCAATGATATTAAGTTCATAATGTGTTTGCTGTGCCCTGACAGAGAGTACGATTGGCGTTGTGGTTAGATAATTAAAGCATCCATCACAGAGTGAAAAGCACTGACCCAGAGCTAGGTCTGAGTTACTGCTCCGTACAGTTCTTTCTGACAGGGAAAAAGGTTCTGATGACCAAGGACTCCGCCCCTATAAAGAATCAATTAACAGAATTGCACGTCTTGCAGAGCTTTAAGGGATAAAGTTTTATTACATTCAATATATGGATTAAGGCTTGGAGTTAAAGTTGCACAAAATGTGAACCTTTTCAGTCTAAAATGTGTTTTGTCTCACACTGAGTATAGATCTGTTTTTGACAGACGGCTGAGTCTTGACTTCTGCGATCAAGCACAAAGAATGGAAGGAGTATCTGCCAGATGGTGTTCAGGTTGTGCGCAAGAAATCACTCTGTCTTCCAAGCACTCTAATCAATGACCACCAAATTCCCTCTCTTACAAACACTATCCATCTTTGGGTCTTTCCAGGCTGCTCGGTGACGACCAAAAGCACCTAAAGATAAATGTCTGCAAGATGGGGGAGGCAGAGAGAAGCTCTGGTGATTAAAGGCACTAATGCTTTAGGGAAGGGTAGTGAGCAAAAGAGGAAATGGAGTGAGACAATGCAGCGTACAGGTTCAAAACACCTAATGGAGTGTCCTGCTCGCTGGGCTAATAGACTGCTTCAAATTGAAAGGAACAGTGAGCGTCTAAATAGAGCAACATGGAACATTCCCTCTGTTCATTCAGCCAGCCCTAGACTGGAAGACCTGCAGAGGAAAAAAAAAAGAACTTGACTTGGCTTTTCCATTATATGATGCGAGGCAAGTTCCTTTTATTCATCTGCAATCGATTCTGAGGATTGCATTACAGCTGAATGCCACAAAGAATGAGAGAAAATATGAAAGATGCAAAGTCGATATTTTGTTCATCAGTGGTATACGATCATAAATCAAACGCATGCACTTGGAATTCAAAATTATTCCTTGCTCTCTCTCAGCATGAGTATTTCTCTGACTATTACTTTCATTCATATCACGGTCAGGATCTGAAATCTCTTGCTGATTCTCGTTTCATGGGCTGAGATGCCGTGTGAATGTCCAAGTTGATATTTTGACCTGGCAATCGATATACACGGCATGAGACAGGGCACCACACAGACTGAAGTCTGACAGGTCCAACACATGACCAATTGAAGCACCATGTGACCGGTTAGAGCTCATCTAGAAGATTTGCAGATGGTTTACTTGGCTTTTGATACTCACTCCCTAGAAATGTTAGCCCAGCACACAACTTTACCCTGCTGAGAAAAAAAAACCTTACTGTCCAATCAGAAACCACTCCACCAAGTAAACACAATGATTTCAAATCATCTGGACTTGACATGTAATCAACAGACTGACAGTCATGTTAACAGTAATCTATGTGACACACTGGCTTAACCTCAGCTACAACAATGTCAATGTCTTTACAGGTTGTAAAAGTCATTCTTGATTTAATTATTTATATTCCCACCTGTCTCTCCCTTAACCTGATCACATACACACCATCAAGAAACCTTTCTGTTAAAAGGACTGTCAAAGATAACAGTTAGTTCATACACAGGCAGTTGTTCCTTTTTCATAACATCAAAACCAGACATGACCATGTCTGCTACACGTCATATTCACTTTTGACCTTCTAGCAGATAGTAACACATCCTGTTATTTAGTTTTTGACCAAATGTTCACCTTTTAGTTTGTCTTTCTCTAAAGGTTACAAAGTAGTGCAAAGCACTATATTGATATTATCTAAATTTAATATCGTTAGCCTCATAGCATTGCCTAAGTCACATTTCAATGAAATATGAAATATGACTTAGACAATTATGCTATAGGGCTAACAATATGAACATAACATAGTAAGCAAATACAATATAATTTTCCCAACACACATCAAGATTTTTATCCTATGTAACATTCAGGGAAGCAGAGGGTTATCCCAATACTCATTTGACAACACAATACACCCATTTTAGTGCCCAATAGGTCAATTGGAAGCTACCAGTAGATCTCCAAATGAGACTTGGTAGATACTGAGCAATAACATAAAACAATAATAGTAATTAAAACTAGGAATTAAATTGTATTTCAAGATGCTAATCACTGGGCTACATCGAGAATCATATAGGTATTGAGTCAGACGTTTGAATCTCTGTTAGGGCTGTTTTGTGTACAAACAAAAAGAAGCGCTGGTTTGAGATCTGCACCAGTTGGACCCAAGCAGCAATAGCAGATCATATATTCATTTATTCATAAGGACACTACTCTGAGACCTTCGTTTACAGATTCTTGTGTTGAAATGTGCTGGAGGTCTGCTTGGGAGGAGCCCAACATGACATCTGTTGGTTTCCAGGAAAAAAGAAAACATTTACTGCATCACAACACGCTGGAAAGAACCTCTGAATCAGATTTGCCTTTTTTTGCCAAGTATGAAACACGTAGAAAGAATCTGACCCTGGCTTTCATTAGTCTTTGTGTTAACAACAAACATGGAGGTAAAACAACTGTGGTTGTGACGACTTCTCTGGTCACTTTAACAAGTAATTGGTCTAAATTTTATTCAGTTTTGCTCGTGTAGCTTTTGTCTTGACCTAATGAAATCTTCTACCTTACATTTACTATTTCTGATCATGTTTACTGTCTTGTCTTAATCTTAAAATCTAGGACTTTAACCGAGGCAAATAATTAAAATATTTTTGCTCCTTAAATGAGCTTCGTGCCAATGAATTGTTCACAGCCAGTGTATTGTCTTATTGTCTCTATGACTTAAAAGGAAACATGACAAGTGACTTTCACTTCAAGCACTTTATATTTGTTTGATTCAGTGAACTCTGAGGACATTATGATTAAACAAGGCTGAAGGACCAATAGTTATGTGATGCAGATAGCAGGGGGATGATTATTCATCAATGTCAAATCTACAATTATGCATTCAGCAGAAACCTTTATCCGTGGCAACTTCTGAGATAAGGATTAACCATCAGTTTACATTTTACAGTTTACATGAACACAGGAATCAACAACATTGGGAACATATACTAAAGGAGATGGAGGATGTTTGTAGGTCAAAGATTGGAGGTGATCTCAAAAGAGCTGGGTCTTCAGGAATTTCTTAAAGACAGGAAGGAATGCCCGGTTCTGGTAATTCTTGGTAGATCATTCTACCACTGTGGTGTGGCCAACGAAAAGATTCCGGATTTGCTTGTGTGACTGCTGAGACAGTCAGACGACATTCCCCTGACAAGCAGAGACATCTTAAGTAACGTGAGATATGATGGGGGCAGGTTTCACGGAACAGCCAGAAGGTTTGTTAGAAGGTCGTTGCAGTGATTGAGGCAGGAGAGAACCATGGTCGGTACTAGAAGCCTGTTGGCCTGGTGGGTTAAATGAGCTAATCTGTCTACGTTATTTCCATCATTTACTACTGTTCGAGCATGTTCGAATGTGTGGTGTGTTTTTTTTTTTTCTAGAGAGAATTTGTTTTTGATCAATGGGGACATTCAGAAAATTGGTCAATTTCTTTGGCTTATAGTGAATTCCTAGCTTATCAAGACATCAGAATGGAGAATACTGCAACAACAGACTAATGCATTTCCCATTTTGAGTCAAATCTCCAAATGCAGATGTTCCACCAACCATTTAAAATTAAACATTTCTAAATATTCAAACTCCCCTGTTCAAACTTTTTGTGATTTTTAAAAGCACATCTATTGATGGTTCGCTGAACCCAATGGTTTTTACAAACTGCACATGTGTCTCCAGTTAATGTGAATCTAAGCCCAACATCTGTCACAGATTAGCAGTGAAGTGAAGGAGGCCGGTCCTGTTCACGTTCCAAAATATTCTGGCACCCATTTTCTTGCCGGTGGATAAAATAAAGGGTGGGGGGTTTGTAGGTCAGTAACACTACACAAACCCCGATCTGTCCAGACATGTGTCTTTTGTTTAACACGATTCGAGTGACAAAAGGTCCATACATAATGACGTGTGGACGGCTCCTACATGCCGGGTGTGGTAGAAACACAACCAGCTGGAAAATATGAGGCAGAGTACTCGCCAATGATGGTGAAAAAAACTGCAAATATAGTCAGCAAGAGCCACTGTGACCTCATTTCTCTCAAACATATCAAATTGCTGCAAAAATACAGCCTCCTCGGCTATGTGCTTTCAGGAATAAAAGCACTCACTGTACTCACAAAGCAGGTACACTTTCCATTTCAAATTGGAATCCAGTCCTGCTGTGACAGAATGGAAGGACCCTCAGACTAAAAGGACGACGATCAATGAAACATGAAGAACCCCACAGGTACAGAGAGAGGACTTGTTATTCTTGGAAGCCTACCGTCATTCAAAGGCCACTCACAATAAGGGGGAAAGTGCTTGAAAGGCAAATCGGTGTGTGTTAGTGATAGGGGTCAATTGTTCTGAGGACGTCTGGACCTCTGGACTCATCCATACCCATCTTCAGTCAGCCACGCTGGAGGGTTTGTATTCCACAGTGCTTCGACCTTGCCGATCAATTCTGATTTACCTTTTTGCCTGGAGGAAAGAGAGAAAAATCCTCCATTTGATGGAAATCTGTTTATACTCTGTCCTGGTGTCACGTAACTGACATTGCAGGTATAAGTGATATTTCACTATGATTGAAAAAGCGCTCTGCTGGCTATTTTTCCAGCCAATAAGGTTGAACTGCTATTTTGTTTCCCATACTGTATATATACAATTAAATAATTAATAATAAAATGGTTCTCCATCTATCTATCTATCTATCTATCTATCTATCTAGCTATCTATCTATCTATCTATCTATCTATCTATCTATACTCAATCTATACTTTATTTGCTAATAATCAAACTGATAATAGTATGGGAAAATGTAAAGAAATAATATGCAGAAGAATAATGCAAGATTAAGTTGGTGGATTTAGGTTGTTGTTGTTCATATCAACCATGGATTTATGTGTTAAGTTATTTTAAACTTCTTGTCATTCGACCAATGTTTAAATAATCTGTCTGACATTTTGTGAAAGATTGTCCAGTATTTCAAATAGAGGGAATTATTTGTTTACTTGAAGGGATGATAGAGCGAGTCCTTTTGTTTTTTCATAAAGAAAATTCAGATTCTATCAAAACATTTATACCCACCCATGATTTTGTCCTCTGCTCTGTGTTCGTGTTTATCTGATTTATCATCTCCAAACCCTTTCCCTTTCTCTTCCAACTCAGGTCTGTGTAGAAGTCATTTGAAAGTGAATGGCTCAAGATAAGCTGAAGGTTCATGTCAGAGCTCTGAAGTCAAGCTCTGGATCCAACTGACAAACACTTCAAATTTCCAGCACATTCACCTCTCAGTAAGAAAAACACACGCCGCCAAAACCATCATGTCTTCTCCAAAACCCATATATTTTTTAAATTTAGAGGCAGGCCTGATAATTATGCAAAGACTAATGCAAGTCAAACAGAGATCAAACAAAGAGTAAATGTATGATAATTGACGGCAAATATTTGAACGCAGGCGGTTTGTGGGGTTGCCAGAAATCTGTGTGTGTTTGTGTGGGGCTGAATGTGATTCAGGCACAAACGAATCAAGACGTCACTTCATATCCTGTGGCTCAGGAGGCTCCTGTCATCTTCACATTTCAGAGATCTTCTGACTTCCCCGGCAGACATGCTAAATATGGAACGGGGACAAAATTTCTGTTTGGAGCCACAGCTTTCTTTATCTGTGAGTAAAGCCTGTTTTTCTTCCCCTTCTCTCTCTCTGTGTCTCTGTGGGATGCGCAGTGTCGCACACAGGAGAAGTCATAATAATGACCGTGACTGTCTGTGCACATTCATCTAAATAAACTCTGAAGCATGTTTAATCTGTACAGCCACAAGGGGACTGGGAATATGCTATATTTTTACCAAAACCTTTTATGTAGTATTTTTAACCGCATCCTCCTAAATTTAACCTGTAGTGTGTAGACATCAAACTCCAGCAGTTGTTGCGCTGTTGAGATTTTTTTTTCTAAGATCTGACTCTAACTAACAGGGGAAAACTCTCAGTACCAACGCCAACAGAGTGCTGTACCTGCCCTGAAGTGATATGATGCTACAGGTTACAAGGTGTGTGTATCAATCTGATAGTTTTTTTGCAATCCGTATCAGTCCATTTGAACGTTTGTGATGATTGGATCCGATTGGTTCTCTGCACGGCTTGGCCTGTTGCAGGTTTGGGGTCATTTCTGTGGCCCCAAACCACAGAAATGTTGACATTCAGGTTCTTTCCACTCATGACTCCCTTCAATGTTGTCTCATGTGGGTTTTAGTTCCATTTTATTTGCCTGAGCCCTCTCTGCTCCATCACAGAACTTTAATTCCTGTATCTGCAATGACGTAAAAATAAAGACTATTCCAACTGAAGTCAGCATAAAACGAATGACATCAAAAAACGATCTGTGTCAGATTAGAAAAAACAAAAATTAAGACTTAAAACCACAGGAGAAAAGTCCAGGAAATGTTGGCTGTTGAAATTAGGTCATATACAGGCTATCAAACTGGTTATTATAAAAATATGCCAAAATAAGGAGAATACCAATTCTGTTTACAAAATCTCAAAACAAAGGTGTCCTCAAACGCCTCGTTTCATCCCCACAAGAATGATAATCAGTTTGATCCCACAGAGAAGCACAGAGAACACAACAGCATTTTTTAACACAAGCACAATTACAACATTCTGCTAAACAGTCCAGGTGCAAACAACACCCAAAATATTTGGTTTCTTCCTGTTCAATGTACTGTCAGTCTGAGCATCAGCTGTCCAAGGAGGCCTCATTTGAAGAGGCTTTAACAAAATTGTTTTTTTTTTTAATGTAATTTCTACACAGGACTGTGGTATGTTTAAGGAGATAATCAATGACAAATGCAATCCATTATAAGCCACACTGCATTGCACTGTGGAATAATGCTCCAAGTCAACTGGTTACTGATTCACAAGTCACTCTTAAAAGTCATTGACATAACATGTTTGACCCTGCAGGACCATCATTTAATCCTCATACGAAGACACGAGAAGCAATGTGTTGCTGGCCTCCTCCCTTCAATCTTGCAATTGAGTTGATCAGACCACTGAGTGTCGATGAAGGTTCTCGGTCATCCAGGTCATGGTCAAGGTTAAAGAGTTAAGTTAGGCAACTGGACATTCAGTTTTTTGGACAACGTTTCACCTCTCATCCAAGAGGCTCTTGGCTTCTTCAGTTTAGAACTGAACTGAGCTGAGCAAAAGCAAGTTCAGAACTGAAGAAGCCTCTTGGGTGAGAGGTGAGCCATTTTCCAAAAAACTGAATGTCCAGTTGCCTAACTTAACTCTTTAACCCAGACCACTGAGGTTATTTTTTTTCTCTTTTGGTAGATACTTTTAAAGTAAACATTCCGGACCAATTAATGGCTTCACTTGTCAGTGATGTGATCTTTGGGTATCACATCTCCTGGAGATATTAAATTAAGGATATCACATGACTTTCCAGGATGATGGCCTATAAAAAAAAGAAATGAGGCTCGATTAACGACTATTGATCCTCCATAATAAAACAGCCACTTCCTCTATAGAGTTTCTTTTCTGAATTAAAACAGGCCATAATCTTAAGATCCTCAGTAGAACAACACCGCTGAGCAGCAGTAACTCAAATGGCTGATGCTGTTCCTTTGTCAACCTTTCTTCTCTGGCGAAAACTGTGTTTTGCAGGTTGCAATTAAAGTAATTAGGTTCAAGTTTTTTTTCTTTCTGTTAGCTGCATGAAGCTTTTTATGCTTTGATGACATATGAAGGAAATAATGCCTCACCATGGCAACAAGAAATCATTTAATTCTCTGGTATTAGCTGGTGGTTATTTTAAGAAAAGCAGAATTTTGTCTTTATTCCTTGTGTTGAGGCTTTTCCAGAAACATTCCTTATCCAAAATGTAATAAACGTGTTTCATTGATACACACTTTGGCCATTCTTCTAAATCACATGAGATGAAATCTATTAAAAATGGCACAAAATACGTCTTGATGCTCAAAACGTTCCTCTCTGAGCACGGACTCTGAAGATTCACTCTTTGACAAACAGAACCTCTGTCCTAATGAATGCAGGGCCACACCACAGGTCAATTTTTCCATCCTCTTTAAGCTTATCTTATCCTGGGGTAACAGGGGATTGAAGCTTTTTCCCAGAATGCAATGGGCTATATAGCAGAGGTGAATTCAATGTGGAAGTTAGAGAATAATAAGACCAGAACACAGTATAGTGTTACGTGTCCTACATATCCTACCGAATTCAACGGCTCGATATCACAAGTAGAACGACATGAGTGAGCTGCAAGTTTACACTAATGGAATTAAAAATTAAACACATGTTCTACTTTCTCACTACAAGAATAACAAACAAGAAGAGTTGAATAAAGAAGATTGGAGAATCACTGAAACCAGAAGGAGAGACAGATCAGATCAGACAAATCTGACAAACAGAACAAGACTGTAACCTGCCTCCCCGTAAGGAATCACTTTTCACCCAGTTACACCACAGTTGCTCACCAGCAGGAGGGTGGATGGAAGGGGGGTGTTTCTGCTCACCACAGAGGAAAAACCAGAAGTGAGAAAGCATGACACATTTAACTGGGAGTCCTGGTTAATATCTGATACTACACTAACTTCCACTGAGTGCAGTGATGACAGACTCAAACAAAAACCTCTACTTAACTTTGCACCTGATTCCTGCCTTGAGCTGTGATAATCACAGCACTGTTACGGTTATCAGCGGTGGTGATGATAACATACAGTCATAATGATTGTTTATGGTGGTGTGAAATCTGCAACTGCAGATTTAGTTCTTTTCCATTCCCATATAAAGCTTAAAATGACTAGAAAAAGATGTATATATATATATATATGTGTGTGTGTATATATATATATATATATACAGTTTCTCGACCAATCCTTGGTAATTTGAGGTCAAATCATGCCTTAACTCAACAGTGAGGGAGGAACCTCCTTGAAGGGAGGGGTCAAGATGAAGTTTTCCCCTGTTATTTATTTATTTAAATCTAACCTCCAGGTCTCAGACAAGTGAATCAGCCTGCAGGTCTGTGCTCCTTCATCCCCCCATGTCTCCAACACAGAAAATACAGTAGGAATGCCCTGTCCTCCGACACAGAAGTCCGGCGGTGACAATAGGCGTTGAAAAGAGTATAAATATATTCTGACATCATCCGAAACATTTGTCAGACAAAGAAATGTGTAAGCCTTAAAAAAACCCCAACGTCAGAGTTACAGCACAGACAGCACTGAGAAATGACAGGCGACAAAGGGAGAAGACGCGTCTCTTTAAACCAATTATTCCGGGAAAAATGGAAGTGACTTACCCAGAAACAAAGAGCCGAATGTCGCCGACATCACGGCTGGAAATCCCATATATGAATCTGTGTGGAAATGGACCCGAGCTGAAAACAATGCGCTCACGGCGCCTTCACGTTCATTCGGCTTGACCTAAGTACAGGACCAACCGAGCCGCACCATCAGCACACGCGAGTCTTCATTGGCCACATGAGTCCAAGGACGATGTTATCATCATCATCACCATCATCGTATGTTGATGCACGCACCCGACACATCTACGCCTCCCGCTGAGGAGGAACGTGGCTCATTCCCTCCTCATCGGCATTTCATCTGCAGCCTGTAGTTAGCGTGAAAAATCAAAGTTCCCCGCGTGCGTGTGTCGTGTGTGGCTCTGGCGTGGGACGCGTTGTCCCCTCTGTCTCCCGCAGCTCCGATCCTCCTCCTTTACTCCTCGGCTGCACAAAAACGCCAGATAGAAGGAGGAGGAGGAGGAGGGAAAGGAGGAGAAAGAGAAGGAGGGGGAGGAGAAGGGCGAATAGGTGCGTGATGAGGAGGGATGCTGAAGGATGGAGACCTCTAGAGTCTGAAGTTCTTTTACGCATGCAGCCGCCTCATCCGCGGCCGGCCCTGTGTGGGTGTGGGTCAGCCTGACGACTGGCCGAGTAAACGTAAAGGTAAATAAATAAATAATTACTTTAACTCTTACATTTTTCCCAGAAGGTTTTTGAAAACCTATGCCATGAGCTGCCAGTGGTTTTATACAAAGAGAATTCTGGATTTAAATCAAAAGTCATGTATTAGTATAATATGGTTTAACATTTACCAATAATAATAAATAATCAGAAAGGGATTTTAGTGTATTGTTCACATCCACTTGGCTTATTAAGACAAAATTAGATCCAGTAGGTTAAAATTTGCTGAATAATTAATATAGAAAAAAAGCAAGTAATAATTACATTATACATATTACAATAATAACATTCATTTTTCTAAAATAAAATTATAATAATGTGTTCTTAATGTGTTAGTGGTGGCCTAGTGGTTAAGGAAACGGACGGGTTCGGGTTTCCTCCACCAGCTGCCAGGTTACCACTGAGTTGCTCTGATCATAGCACCGTCCTGACCCACATAGATTCCAGTGGGCTCACCATCCACAGGAACGCTAACGGTATGGAGCAGTGTGATTTGGGTGGCAGTGGTGAAGATTGCTGCCCCTGAGACCTGGTAATGTGTAAGAGGAGATGGATGAATGAATGAACATTCTTAAATTCTTAATGTATTACATAAAAAACACACAGAAACTGGCCTTTCATGTTTAGTGGATAAAATTACATTTAATTAGATTAACACACAGTAACAGGTATTTTCAGTATTAATAAAATACAAGTCTTTCACCTGTCAGAGTAGTTTGATTTCATGTGTGATTAAATAACTTATTCTCTATTTTATTTTGATTTCACTTCAGAGTCATTCCCCCGCCCTCCATTCTTTCATCTGGTACATGTGGGGATCAGAACATGATACATTTCCTGGCTTATTGGACACACACTCATGATTAAAGGCGCTCTGTAAATACTGCAACTTCAGCTGCATAACTGAGGCAAGCTTTGAAGTACTGTGAAGTGAAGCAGTGAATGCACTTCTTCATAAAGTCCACTTGCAGCTCAAACTTGTGTATAACCGTAACCTGTTTTTCCCCATAAATACAGCCAAAACATGCACAATGACTTCACATTTGATTTAAGAAATGCAAGAATATTGTATTGGCACTGCCAATCTAATTGAAAAACGAGGAACGTCTCCTCATTCTGCCTTTATTTTGTCTTTCCTTCACTACTGGCTCATTTAATTTATTCCTGCGCAGCCTTACGGCAGGATGAACAGCATGGACGGACAAGTTAGACAAATAAACACTAAAATGGACAGTGCTGCTGGGAGCAAAGGACTCCTATCTGGCTTTGACACCAATTAATTGCCCTTCCACTGTGCCTCAGCAATCTTTTCACCCACTGGTGGCCCCTGTGCTCTCTCATGCCCCCAAATCCAACTCAAGTGGTCTTCTCTTTGGCTCTGGCCATCCTTGATTTCTTTCCGTTCCAATGAGCTGGTAGCTGGAAACAGTGTCCATGTACACACATTCATTCTCCCTGTCTGCTCTGTCATTTCCCAGAGCAGTTACACACACACACACACACAGATGTAGCAGTAAAGTACAAAGTGATCAGTCAGTTAAATGTGGACAATTCCATGGAGCAGAAAGACACAGCTGGACTGGCGACCGTCTTCTGTTCACTGCCGTCTTTAATGGTGATTGTGTTATTGTTAAAAACATTAATAGTAGTAGGAAGTTATATTAAATATTACAGCATATTTTCAGCAACATAAGGCACACTTAAAAATCTTACATTTTGCGCATAAATCAACGGTGTGCCTTTTAACGTGGATTATGGTTGTGTTTACTGACCTCAATCTGTGTCCACAAATCTGTCAAAATGCTTAAACACAAATTTGGTGAGCCACGAAGCTGCACAGCTTGATGTTTTCATAGTGACGCTGTGACATTAGGCTGTAGTGTGACATGTTGGTTTTACCTTTCTGATGTTGTGCCATCACAACAATAATTCTGCAAAGGAAATACAATTGCGTATGGAGCCTTTAAATGTAATACTTTACTGTACTGTGTTTGCACAGAGGAATATTGTATTATACTGTGTTTGGACAGAGAGGAGTAATACTGTACTGGACTTCAGTGTATTATTATGGTGTGGTTATATGGAATGCCACCAGTTATATTTATAGAATCAGACAATTGATCCTGAGACGATGATTTCAGTTTTGGGTACTTGCATATATCAGTATCGGTTGTGTTTGGACAAAATCAGAAATTGTTTTCAGTTATTTTTGGAAGTGACAGTAAATCAAGGACTGTCCTACCTACTGCACGATCTCTATGATTCTGACACCAGCCTCACATGCAGCCCTGCAGACAACCTGACTGTGTTTGGTGGTTTGGCCTTGTTGCATGATATAGCACCACCATACAGATGGTCTCACAGATGGTTGATATTTATACCATGGGGCCTTGAGAAGTCACTAGTGTGGAAAATGCTCTTTCCCCCTGATTAGTTGCACACCACCTAGAGACCAGCACATGCATCACAACCATTTCTCACCCCACTGAAAACATACGGTGAGTTGTAGAAACAATGATGAAATATAAGAGGATTATATCAGGCCCTTCATTCATTCATCCATCTTCTGAAACCTAATCATTCTCAGGATTGTGGGATAGACAATTCCAGCATTCACAGGGTGAGGGCAGGGTGGGGTAAAGTGGACATTTATCCACACACTCACACTCATTGGGCCATATCCGGCCCACATGTAATACATAATACATCACATTACGACATTACAATCAATTTGGCAGGTGCTTTTAATTTGAAGAAACACAATTTGAGGAAAAATGTACAACTGGCAACTGAAAGACTGTTCGAACAAGTGGAATCCAGGGTGGAGAATTACCTTAATGGCCTTGTATAAGGAGAGGGCAACAGGCAACAGTTAAGTTTAATGAGCATAGACACTACATGTGTCTTTTTGGGGTGGTTAAAGACCGGATGCTGCAGTCCAGGCTTTTGAAGGGGTATGGTAGACCAGAAAGGAGGGGATTCAACTGTCCAGGAGAGATACGACCATAGCTTGTACCATGGTGATGGTCTGATTGTATATTGTATAGAGAACAAAGCGAAAAAGATTTGGAGACAGAAATGATGTGGTCAGAAAAAGAAAGCTCGTAAGAAATTTTAACATCCAGATTTTTCACTAACTTTGTAGGAACTAGAATGGTAAAATACATTTTAACTTCTGTTTTAACCCTTCATTTGGTCCTGGCTAGTTTGAACTAAAATAAAAATTTGCCCTTTAATATTATTATTAATTGTTCATTCTTCCTTCGCATGTCATCAACAAGAGGAGTTGTTTACTTTGTGACAGTGCTGAAATGTTTGTTTGCTCAGTGAGGAGGGCTGTTGACTCTTATACTGCAGCCATATCTATCTGTGTGTCTTTTTATTTGCGAGTTGTGAGGGCTGAATGGGCCCGGGTTATAATGTTAATGATTTGTTAATGTTTGTTTGTTTTATTATATTGTAGGACTATTTCAGACAGACAGTAAAAACTAAATGTGCCGTTTTTTATAGGATATTAGCAAATGTTAATAAGAGACATCCCTAATTATCACTGAAGAATATAATGTGAATTTTTATTTTTATCACACAAAATACACTTTAAAAAAATAAAAGCAGTTAAATTGAACAAGTTGCTTCTTGTCTCACTTCTTTATTCACTTCTTGTTTTCTCCTGCTGCACATAAAAATGTAATTCTCCTAAGTGTAAGTATCATGATTGAGAAAGAATAACTATCCGCCCCTACCATGGTTTGCGTTTTAGTGTGCTGTCGTGACTTATTTACATTAAGTGGATTGGCCGCACAAAGTGATGCAGCAAGATGCACCATAGACCTCATAACAAAGACACTTCTCTGACAAAGCTCACCAGAACAGCTGTTTTCCCCTCTTAATGACATCACAGACTCTGTTAGAGAGGCTAGGGGTGATGCACAGACAAACACACAGCCCCGTCAGTGACACCACCCAGTGGTCTCTTCTGCTTTCAAACCTAAGGGAATGAGGGCAGAGGAAATGAAACAGCCTTTGTTTAGGTCTCTTTATTTTTAGCAACCTGGGTTGGTGTTTCTGCCATTGGAGTTTCATGGCTCACAGAGCCTTTATAATTTAATGAGGTTGATGGCAGCCCTCTGAGATTTACGGCGAGGGTCTTGAGGCACCACTGGCCACTCAGATTATTGATCTTAATCAGATGTTTGTTCATGCATCGGTGAAGCTCTTCTGCTCTAGTGCCGCTACAACAGCTTATAGGACACTGAAACACCCAGCCTCATCTACAGCCAATAACATTGATAGAGTCCATGTATGTGGTCTGATTATGAAGGTCAAACTTGGGTTTGCAGTGATTTGTTGGATTTAGATGGACAAAAACAGTAGTAGTAGTAGAATAAATAAAAGGTTATTAAATCCTCATTCACACATAGGGAATGGAAAAGAAGGCATTTCAACAATTTACCTCTTAAATATTGAAGCTAAAAATTTTTTCAATTTCTCCAAGATTATCAGCTTGCATCAAAGCATCCTCACAAGAACAACACAATCAGTTGTGGCATCTGAGACAATTGTTTTGAGAGATACTGTAGACTAACTAATATTGTTGAAGGTAATGGCTACACTTGAAAGAAATATCTTCATTTGTCAAAGGCTAAAATCCACCTAACCAATTAAATACCTAACCACTAACATTAAATGTCCACACACACACACACACACACACACACACATATGTATATATATATATAGTGCTATGTGTGTGTTATGTGTGTGTGTTATGTGGGTCAGGATGTGCTTGACCCATATAACACCTCAATGGCAACTTGGCAGCTGGTGTATTAGAACCTAAAACCTTGTGGAACCAAGTTGCCTCCTTAACTTTAAGGCCACCACTGCTGTCACAGATATGTAATATAATAATAAACAATCACAGCAATGAAATCTGAAAGTTATTGTAAGCCTGCAAATACTAAATATACAGAGCAATCAAATATGGATGTAATTATACTGCACTCAAACTGCAGCACAATCACTTTCTCACCACTGACATTTTCCTTATAATCTGGTACAGGAAATTACCTGTCAGCAAAGCACTGAAATAATAAAATGATTCTAATTAAAGGAGGTTGTAAGTCTACAAAGACAGATTTTTTCCATTAGTCCATATGTATTAAAGATTATTCAGTTACTGCAAATGCAACTTGAGCATTAAGATGATTTAATATCAGTGCATAATGATCACATGATCATTTGCAGAGGGGTTAGAACTCATTATATATAAGCAGTCACCCACCTAGGCTAACACAGTTGCAACATCTAGGACCTCAAATGTCTCTGACTTAGGAGTCATAATGAAGGGGATAAACAACAACACCAAAAGATAGTGAACATAGCACTACCACAAATAAACAAAGCTGTCTAGAATAATCAGCACCTTCCAACAACACATTTGTCCACTCCACAAATACTATACACAAGGCCTGGGTTAAGCTCAACCTCTATGACTTGTTTAAAAAAAAAACGCACACAAGTACAACAGGCCCCCGACCTAAGGGCTACGGAGAACCAATGATTTAAGCATCAGTCCTGTGTCTCACTCTTCCACCTTCAGCCCTGTGTCTCTCTCTCAGCCACCATGGTCTGTCTCACTCTTCCACCCCATCATCGTTCCTCATCTAGTCTGTTCTCTATCTGAAATGTTGTGTGAGCATTAAACTAAATCGCCCTGGAGTCCTGGAGCAACGGCAGCAAGGAGCAAATATCGAGGCGACCAACCCACCGACAGTCTTTGTGGGTTGCTCTGTCTCCCTGTTTAAGAACAAAAACAAATGCCAGATTAGAAACTCAAAAACTGCTCCTGATTTTAATAAATTATTATTCGTGTTATACTAGTACAAACAGCCACTACGCTTCCATGTAATGGAGAATGAACGCTTTCAGAAAAGGACATTTAGCAGGGGTATAAAGAGACAGTATGTCAGATATATAGGAAGGGGCGAGACCATTTACAGCTTTGTAAACTAGTAGCAGGATTTTAAAATCAATTCTATGATAAACTGGCAGCCGATGGAGCTCTGCTAGTATAGCAGTGATGTGCTACCTTTTCTTTGATCATTAATATTCTGGCAGTTGAATTTTGAATACGCTGCAATATCATTATAAACTTTTGGTAGGCCTGAAAAAAAGTGCATTGTAGTAGTCCAGTCTACTGGAAATAAATGCACGCACAAGTTTTTCGGCATCTTGTCGATTAAGAAAGTTGTGAATTTTGGCTATATTTCTAAGGTGGAAGTAAGCCGTTTTAGTGCCTTTATTTATGTGAGGTCCGAAACTTCAGATCGGAGTCAAGGATCACACCTAGGCTAGTTACCTGGGACTTGACCTATTTATTTAGGTGTCCCATGCTTTTAGTGCAAAATCTCACATTTATTTTTCGGGGCTAATGAAGAGGATTTCAGTTTTTTCTTCATTTGGTTTTAGGAAATTCTCACTCATGACTGCAGACAGACATGTCATTAGGCGATGAGTGGTACCAGACTCATTTGGGTTAATGGAAATATACAATTGGGAGTCGTCTGCATAGCTATGAAAGTTAATGTTATGTTCTCTAATGATGTTGCCCATAGGCAGTAAGTATAGGGAAAATAGGAGTGGACCGAGGCAGCTACCTTGGGCAACACCATAGTAAGGTCATGTTTGCTAGAAACATGATCTTCCATGCTAACGGAGAACTGTCTACCCGTAATATATGATCCAAACTACTGTAGGACGGAGCCAGAGAGTCCTACACTGGATTTGAGGCAGTGAATAAGTATGCTATGGTCAATTGTGTCAAATGCAGCGCTTACGTCAAATGGGAGGTTGGAGATGAGTCTGTAGTTATTTAATGCGTTTTGATCTAGGCCTGTTTTTTTTAAGGAGGGGTTTCACTACTGCTGTTTTTAAGGCGTTCGGAAAAACGCCATTAACTACTGAGGTGTTAACGATTTGGAGTAATGGTCTAGATAGGTGGCTAAGGATGTTTTTAAATAGGGAGGTTGGAATGGGGTTGAGGAAGCAGGTTGAGTGGCTGCTGAGGGTAACAATTTTGATGAGGTCATCCTCAGTGACAGGACTAACATTTTGGAGGGTTGGTGTTGGTTTACTGGTGCTGTCTTCTTGAGAATTAAATGGAGAATGAGAGTGGTTGGGGGTTAAGGTGATTTAATTTCTGATGGCCACGATTTTATTGGTGAAGAACACCGCAAGTTCCTCACATTTTGAGGTCGATGTTATATTGGATGCATTGTTTACAGGGTCGGGTTTAAGTAGCTGATTAATAGTGGAGAAAAGAACGCTTGCGTTATTTTGATTGGCCGTAATTTAGCTCCAAGTGAGTCATTTATTCACGGTGATATTTTGGTTCTACTTTTCCGTTTCATTTTTGAGAGTGTGACTTCACTGACAATTGTTTTTAAGTTATCGTTTCAACTGTTTACCATTTGGTCCACGGAATTGAAGCCATTTAGGAGGTCGTATTTGTTTATTTCTGTGTTTCAGATGTTTAGTTAGTGGGGACATTTAATTTAAATAATTAATAATTTCGTTCCGGGACTGGGACAAGTTATTTGTTTTATGCTTTTTGTTATTTCAAATGGCAATTTTTTGAAAAAAAACATACATCCACCTAGAACGGATGAAAAAATGCGGGAGATGTGTAACACGACCCCCTGCGACCACACCTTAGAAACGAATCTGCGCTGAAACAAAAATGTGCCTCCAATCTGGGATGCTGCCGAAACCTTTGGGGAATGGAGATAACTGTGAACTGAGCGAATTAGCTGATTAGCCCGGGATTTAAATGCAAATTGAATGCCTTCTCTGTCATTGATTGCATTGCCTATTCAGGTTTATTGACACATGACGGAGCCCTCGTGAGCCCTTTATTATGTAGTAAACAAACAAGACGCTGTGATTGAGGAATAAATAAGAGGAGAGGTCGAGAGCACCTTTAAGTACTGATTTTGATTTGGAGTCTTGACTGCTTCTTCAAACCAATCTTCACCCACTACTCATGAATGTTACCAACGCTGCTCTAGCTTCAACTTGCTGGTCAAAGGGGAGTGAGTGACACAAAGCATATGCTGGTGGACACCTTGCATCATACTGTATGTCAGGTGTTGGTGTAGATGTGAACATCCATCTTCAACATGTCTCTATTCATCACTCAGGGACACGAACGAGCTGTTGGTAAACACTTTGATAGTAACTGCAAGAGACGTTTTGGAGAATTGCCGTTGGACGAACACACAACATCCTGAGCACTCGGGGAACCATTCACTTAAGTAGCGGGATCTAATTCTTCAACCAATTACCAGCAGCAGATTCAGTATAAAAGGCACTATAGCTCCTTATCTACTTCCCACCACTATGTGTGTGTGCATGTCTTGAGATGTCAAGAGGGTCTTGAACCAATCTGTTCCATTTGTCTGTTAAATGACTAAGGGCTGCTCTTCCATCCTCTCGACATCTCTCAGCAGAGAAGCCCGCAAGGTCAAATATGTGATTGCATCTTTGAAAGGATTACATTTACCAAGTCCTTGGATGTGAGTGACTGAAAAACAGAATGTCGCTTCACAGTTAAGTAATCTGATTTGCAGGCACGGAAAATTAATTCATGCAAATAAACTATTACACGTACTGTGAAGCAAAAACACATGTAAAAATGCTATTAGAGTCATGATCCATATTTAATATGGGAAACTGTTGTAATAAGCAGCAGCTATGGCAGGAACACTCAATTACCTGACAAATAATTGTGTAACATTTTTATTCACACCCTCAGTTCATAGTGAAATAACAGACACATGTGGCTCACAGACAGTTTCATACCCCGAGCAGGAGGCTATAAAGACCCAGACTTTTTTTTCCAGACATGTTCTGAGGCGTGGCTCTGGTAAAGCCAACTATTTTTTAAGGACTTTCAGAAAATAAATACTCAATATCTTAAAATGATCATTGTTCATGTTTACCACCCACAGGAAGGCTCACAACATGATGCAGTGTTATCTGGGTGTCAGTGGTGGAGACTGCTGCCCCCTCTGGTAATGGATAAGAGCAATGGAAATGAGGTAGAATTAATTTCATGTGAAAAAAATATACACACAACAAAAGTTTACATAAATATTCATCCTGCAGTCATCAATACTTGATATTAAAAAGATGGTAAATAAGGTAGATAAGGATTGAAACTCATTACGGGGATTTGTTTCTTATTCTGTGTTTTTATCTGTAATATTTCTACTTTCTTTTCAGTGTAAATCTCTGTTCACAGACCAAGAACATAACAAAAACAAAATGTATGTGCTATAACATAGATCAAACATCATAAATACAATCTGTGCTGCCATATATGGAATGTACATGGGGAGGTGCGACAACTCTCACACACGTGATTCATGGATTTACTTAGATGGCAACTGTGGATAGTAGGTTTCTTGAAGAGTTTTCACCTCTCATCCAAGAGGCTGAAGAAATGAAGAAGCCTCAGGGTTGAGGAATCAAAGACTGGCAACTTACACAGACAGTACTAGATTCATAATTATGAGTGTAACTGATTTGTGCTTTTTATTTTACAGTATAACCATACTATCTGTTAGCTGGTAGTAAAGGCGTATATCTGTGGTCCATTTAAAAATGTCACGACAGATGGGTTCTTTTTATTGTCTTGGTAAAGTTCTGGGTACACCTTTAGTACTTCAGGTTCTTCACGACTAACTCCTATCAAGTCTGTTTTTGTGATGATGTAGTGCAGCAGCACCAGATAATCAAACAGAGCTCCAGACTTAAGTAATAAAGAGTTTAATTCTGGTCATCACTGTTTCCATTTTTCACTTTTGGTCTCCGAACATAAGCCCCCATCTGCAAACTGACCTATAAGACAGTGCTCAGGATTTATTCATCATTAAAGTTTGGAAGAAGGATTTCTTAATTTCCATGGTACTGATGAAAGCACAAACACCAAATCACTTCAGTCAAATATCTTCGAGAAACTGTTTCATTTTGTCTCCTTCTTCATCATGTAACTCTTTCTTTATGGTTTTTTAAATTTGTTCAGATAGGATCTTGACACGTGCACTTTCAGCCACACTTAGAATGGTAGGAAGCCATAATGAGAACAGGGTTCTTTGTATCTGTCTGCCCTCAGCCACCAGCAGCAGCAGCACAGGGGACCTCCGTCCCCTGGGATGGCTGGTCTGCAAGCGACCTTGCGAACACGGCTTTGGATGTGTGATAGGCAATAACACAGGTAATGAATATGATAATAAAGGGCTGAGTTTACTTCATGTGCCAATCTTGTTTAAATTAGCAAGAGTGGCACTTTCTGTGAAAACTGTTACGCTTTAGTAGCTGCAAATACTCCAGAGAGGAGGACAGATGCAGCACAATAAAAGCCTCCACAAGTCCTGGGTCCTCTGGGATGGTTTGCAGCAACTCCAAAAAGATTGCTTCAACCTCCTGTTCTAAAAATAGCCTGATAAAATAGTCTGTGCTACTTTCAATTATCCAAATGCATAAAATGGCAGTATAGCAGAGAGAGGGAAGTTGAATACTTCATAGGAGAGCAGTAGAGGACCTAACAATGACCGAGATTAAAGTAAACAGAAGACAGTGATTTTACTGTACAGTGACTACACTCATGTTTTAGATAAAGTCCTAGAGTTGTCGGAATCAGATTCATTTCACCTGCAGAAAGATGTTAAGATAAAGGAGCGTCCAGACTCTGTGTCTTCAGCTCATCTCTTATTAGGATTAATCATTCTGCTGGTGCAACAAAAGAAACTTCAAGCTATCATTATTATAAGACACTAAGAACTTTACAGAACTGCCTGACTCTTGCTCCAAACAGCACTGGTGGGATATTTTTGTAAATGATATTATTCAAATAAGAAACTGAGAGGCCAGTGCACTATTGAGCAACACTAATTGATAGTCAGTTCACAGATCCAATTAAAGACACAGGCTCTGAGGATAAGGACATGTAAAACAATATGAGCTTGCAGGCTTAAGGAGGCTTAACCTTCCAAGAAAAAGGGAAGATGCACTGAAAATAGATTTTCTAGAAATCTTTACCATAGATTATATCTGTACCCTGACCAGACTCCATTTATACTAGAAACTAGAAAATTGTATTTTTAAAATTAAATATGAAATGGCCCAGTGGTCCACCATCTTAAAATGTGGATAAACAAAAAAAAAAACAAATGTAAGCAAAAGAAGGAGGACAAATCAAAGAGATGGAATTGTTTTCCCTCTTTTCATTTCCTCCAACAGCTTGGTAACCAAAACACTTATATGCACAACAGGAAACCACAGGCAGCTTTAAGCAGCTACCTCATGTGATTGCATCAGCCCAGAAGATTGGATTTTTTTTTTTCTCCTCTGCATGAAATTGCTACTTAGTCACTGGTGAAACCATGCTTGTGACATATTCTCACGCGTAACTAGCTTGGACATCGAACTAGGGTTTCATAGGAACCAAATTACAACCTAGCACGCCACTGTCACTTTGCTTTTGTCAGAACGGCCTCCTACTAAATATCACCTAACTCATTACTGTACAAGTGCTACGGCTGCTGTACAAGAAAAAACTGCTGTATAAGTATTCAAGTATAAAGCACACCAGCTGATAGATATGTGAGTTTCAATTAGAAATGTTTGTTTATTGAAAGTATTTCTGTGTAATGTGGTAAAATTTCCCAACAAATGATAAAAAATAATAATAAAATGATTATAAAATAATAAAAAATGCTAGAAGAGATGGGAGTAAAACAATTTTTCATTAACATGACAAATATCTGTTTTTCCGGATGAGGTTAAAAGAGATATTTTCTCTTCTCAACGTGACCAGTGGCCATACTTGGTATTTACGCACAACTGCGTTGGCCTGAAACATGTAGGGTCAGCTGTCATACTGTAGGTGGATCACTGGGCCGTACTTAATGCTTCTCATTAAAGGGCTAATATTGTTTGGCCCGATGTCGCAGTCTTTAAGCTGTCACTTGTTTTACAGTCTCTCATGATGTCTGGTTTCCCTTTCGTTTCATACTGAAGAAAATTAATTTCTAGGAATGTAATGATGCATCATGATTGACTCAAATCAACTCAAAGTCTTGATTTTATTTATTTAGCTTTTATTTGTAATAGAGGGGCAATGTACAATATTGAATATTTAATAACAAATGTAAATGGACCCAATTGTCGTCAGTTTCCATTGGTAGTATCTCTGCAGAAGGAAAACGACAATGGAGCAAGGTACCCACACAAACATTGATAGAAAAACTTAGTTAAACAACATTTAAACCACGGGAAGTCAAATTACTATGAGCAGCAACAGGGCCCCATGTCCTTCTATATGCTCACAGCAGTTGAGGAAAAAACTTCCAAAACCTTAATGGGGCAAAAAAGGAGAGGAGACAGGTTAACAGAGGATACAATTAATTAATAAACTGCACAATTAAATAATTAATTCATAAACAAATAATTGCAATGCATCATAAGAAATAGGCGGTGTCATCACATAAGTTGCTATGACTACGCACTCCTGTATCGTACAGTAAAGGATGGTACGTTTGTGAGTGAATGGCTCTTACACCAAGACGTCACATCACAATGTGCCCCAGTACTTTCCAGGGAAATTGGACACAGGTTTATTGAGGACATTTCATCTCTCCATTCAAGAGAATTATTGAGTTCTAACTAACTTCAGGTTTTTTTTTTTGTATTGTACCTGAAAGAGGCCACACAGCTGTGAAAGGAGGTTGTTGTCGTTAAGGCTGAGCTCTCTTTCATGAAAATTATCCCCCATCCCTAACAATCAGACCACAGTTTCATCACAAATATGAAAACAATTTATTCCAACAAACAACAGAACAAGTTATTACTAAACTTATACCAATTCCACTAGCTACTCACACATCTAGACTTGTGACTGTGCAATCAGTTCAGATGTAACAGGGTGTGATCTAACTCCTCCTCCCTTATCAGCCTTTTTTTCTGCAACAACCTCTTTTCACAGGTATGCAGCCTCTTTGAGGTTAAATATTCCCCTGTAGTCAGTTGAAACTAAAATAGCCTCTTGAATGAGAGTTGATACGTCTTCAAAAAACCCAATGTGCTCAGTTGCCCTTTCTTTGGAATTTTGGGTAACTGAGGACCTATACGGACATCACTATGTGACCAGTGTAACGTTTTCAGTATTTCAGTACAGCCAAAGCAGTATGACAGTGTACAGAGTATGGATTTATCATATTTTCCCTCAGTTATTCAGTTCAGTGTCCGGGTGTGTCATGGTAGAGGGCAGAAGACAATTCACAAGTTTATTCTTGACAACAGTCCACATTAACAGTGTACACAGACATTAAAAAGCCCTCAGCACCGGCATCAAATTATAAAATTATATTTATAGTCATCAGTAGCTTTACATTTTACATAGTCTTAACTCCAGTGTTGTGTGTCCATTGAAGAAGCAGAAGAAGTCACTGTTACACAAAGGGCCTTAAATTACAGCTGACAAACAGGATATTTTTGGCGGTTGATACAATCAGTGTCTTATCTTCTCATGTCTTTGCCTCTGATCAAAGGTGTCCTAGAAACAATACGATCAAGGCGATGGAGATGAGAGATAGCATATCGGCTGATTTCATTTTTTTTTAAAGTGATAAACAAGCAGGCTGAGGAGGTGGTTGTTACCTTTCTGTCAGTTCCATCAGCTTATGCAGGACAAAGAAGGGTAAAAGAAGAGGAGAAAAATAAAAGGGAATTGACAGAAACAAGAGAGAAATGCTGCACACTTTAATGTTGGACTGAAGAAGGCAGTGACAGTCAAACAGAAGTGAGGAAACAAATGTTTGAGGAAAGATTAAAAAAATAAAAACACTGGCACATAAAGAGAAAGTAGGAGAGGAGGAGGAGCTGAAGTGTTCCTTCTTTGCCAGCTCTCAGCTGGTGGGGCTTTCTGAGTGTTACACTGTGGTGATGGGGGTGCGAGGTACCTGCATTATACTGCATTGTCTGTGAGGACTTGTGTAGTTATTCAAGGATGCCTTCAAAAATGGAAAATCTTTTTTTTGTATTTATTTGTCATCTGAAATAACTATTCATTTTTCCCCGACGCTGTAACAGCAAGGCTCTGTTACATCTCTTTTTCTCTGTGAACCATATTTTTTTCTGCATACCAGTGCAAATTTAATAATAGAAGAATGAGATTGTGGATTATGGGGTGAAAGTGTATAAAAGATGAGGCCGATGCAGATGTCCAGTCAGCACATGAAACAGCCCCTCAATAGGCAGGCTGCTCAAACACACTCGCTGGCCAAACACACAGTGTAAAAATAACTCCCCCATGGCACTATTTTCCGTACCTTTGAACAGTTCTCCACCTAATAATAGTAAAAATACACACAGATCAGTATTATGGCAAACAGCGGGGGGGAAAGATGGCGGCCCCCCTGAAGGATAGAGGCTCTAGGTTATGGTAATGTTTCCAGCAGGCGTGTTTTCCTTTCGCTCTCTTTTACTCTAGTCCCTAAGCCTTGTTTAATGAGCTCCAGTGGACAGATATGTAGCTTCTGAGGGGGGCTAACATGCTAAAGTGATGTATTGCCCTCTTGTTCACAGCAAATAAGAATAATTTCCTGACATCCCATAAAATGCTCTTATGAGAACTTCACCTTGAAGCTGTAAGACCATTCAGTGGTCAAGATGAGTAAGTAGTAAATAACTTTAAAGGGAGATGATATTAGATGTTCTAGTCAAAACACAGTGATTGGACAAGCAAAAGTCACCGTTCAATCAAAATTCTGTGATGGAAAAAAGATTTTAGACACCAGATTTGTTGTTAAATTTTCACAAATTCTTCGGTTATTTGTCGACTTTGGTAATAAAAATGTGGAGAAATGATATATTGAAACTGTCAAATATTCTGTTTTGTTAGTTATTCTTGTTGTTTCTCTACCCTCTGGAAGATGCAACTTCCCCACAAAGGGCTAACACACCCACATCCTATCTCACTTTCCACCTGCTCCTTTAAATCAACGCCTGAACATTTGTTTTACAATAACTTACACACAATTTGTCTCCTTTGGCAGATGCACATTTTCTTCGAACTGCTAACTCGGGAAGTCCGATATTAACTTTTGCCGATGTCCACAAAATTGTCCAACCAATGAATTACTAATACCATTGTTATGCCCAGGCACAAGGCATTCTATAAATACTCATAAATACATTTAAAGTGAGAAAGAGATTTCTCTTGCCCTCAACCATCACATGACAATCTCCTTGCAGTTACGAATTACGTTTTGTTCTCTGCAAAAAATTCCACACCAAGGACAATTAGTGTTGCAGTGTGATGTTGTTGTGCCTTCAATTGTGATTTGATGACATTTTTACTACACACCTGTCAAAGTGTCAGGAGCCCATGAGGGTGTCCAGCATATTTGCCAAGACCATGGCTTTGCAGAATTCGGATTTTGAATATTGGTGGAAAATACTGATTATTTACCATAAAAAAAGAAATTAATCAGTGGACAAATATTATTGGACATCCCTACTACTTAATTATCTGTAGTAATCTGCCTGAGAAATGTTTGTCATATTCATAGTCACTTTGTCACTTTAATATGTGAGTAATGTTGCATTGTTTTAAAATGTTTACAGTCTCTCTGCCACTTTAATCCATTTTCACACACTGTCTTATTTCACTGATGCATGTAATTATGTCTGTTATTATGTACATACATGTTTTAAACTGATATCTCTGTTTGCACTGCCTCTAGTACCTGTGACTGCTTAATCTCCTACAATATCTCCTTTACAACAAGGTTTTTTGCACCTCCAGTTTTTCTTGTATCATCTCTTGAAATGTTGTTTATACAGATATTTAAACTTTTCATTTTGTTTTCCTTTCTTTCTTCGTTCATATATTATGTTCATTTCTGGGCCTTCTATTTGGTCCAGTGGCATTGCCCCTGAGATTGGTGTGAAACTTCAAGGGTGTTGTCTTCCAGTGGGCTCACCACCTGCAGAAAGGAATGGTGCAGTGTAATTTGGGTGGCGGTTGTAGAGGCTGCTGTCTCCATGACCCAGTAATGGGAAAGTGGGTGAATGATGGATGGATGTTTACTTTGATGGTGCATAGTGGCTCCGTGCAAACTTCTAATCTTGTTGTAATCCCCACTGTACATTGACAATAAAGGGACTAATCTCTTCTATTCTAAACACAAAAATGACTGTATATATTTACACAATATTTCATTATAACATTTGGGATTGTGTACAATTTAAGGATGACTAAAAACATTTCAACCATATACTTGATACTTCCATCCTGCCATGATCAACGTGAATAAAGTCAAGAAGTGTTAGTCTGCAGTATGGCTGATCGTTAGCCTCTAATCGTGACAGAAAAATAACGAAATTAAACACAGCTGTAAATTAAAGAATAATGTAACATGAAGCTCTTGTTGGTAACCGTAGCGTTAGGGTGAGGAGACGGTCAATGTTAATGCTGTTCTCAAACAAACACTCTGTGTTTTATAAGGATGGTCTACCTTTGCCATGTCTGTGAACATAAGCTGTTTTCACAGCATGTTCTAGTTAGTGTTGCATGCTTACTGTGACCTCTAATAAATGTTTCATATTGAATTAATTAGGTGCTTCGCCTGTTCAGTCTCTGGCAGAAGTAGAATAAGGAAATAACCCCCTTAACAAAAATACTTTGTTTTTTTTTATTATCGAGTACAGCTCAAGCAATCAGAGAAAAAAACTCTCATTTCAAAACACACACACGCACACACACACACACACACACACACACAGGTAAGCTCCTTTGCCCATGATCAATCACAAGCTAGATCAGTAATCTTTGACAATCCCGGGCCAGCACTTGAGTCCATGACCAATCTTGAGCAGTTTAGTGACCATCGGACAAATCACATACAAAGACCATACACCTTGTCCTATCACAGGGCAAATCAGTGATCCATATCAATCACAGGCCAGCTGCTCAATCTTTGACCAATCACAGAGGAGATCAGTGAACCCTGATCAATCACAGGAAAGCTGCATAATCCTTGACCAATCAGATGAAAAATCAGTGATGATTGGCCAATCACAGGGGATATTAGTGTAAATTGACCAATCACAGGTCAGCTCCATTGTCCTTGACAAATAATAGGCCTGATCCAGTGAACTTTGACCAATCAAAGGCAAACTCCATTCTGCATGACCGATCAAAGGCCAGATTAAACATCTTTGACCAAACACAGGCAGCTCTTTAGTTCATGACCAGTCGCAAAGCAGTTGAGTGAATATTGAACAAATCCCACACAAGCCTCATACACCTTGGCCAATCAAAGACCAGATCGGTGCGTTTTGACCAATCACAAAGTAGATAAGTGATCTCTACCAATCGCAGGCCATCTGCTCAATATTTGACAATCACAGGCTAGATCAGTGATCTTTGACCAATAACAAGACAACTATCAGTGTGGACTAATCATTTCTGAAATTTGTGATTTTTCACCAATCACAGAACAGCTCTATATACCTTGACGAATTCCAGGCAAGCTCGCCCATGACCAATCACATGCCAGATCAGTGAACATGTACTAATCACATTCCAGGTCTTTAGTCAATGCCTTTGCAACGTAGTCCTTGACCAGTCACAGGCCAAATCAGTGATCATTGACCAATCACAGACCAACTCATCAGTTTGGACTATTCATCGTCATTTAAATCATTTTTGACCAATCACAGGCCAGATCAGAGAATTTTGACTATCACATGCCAGCTCTTGAGTCCATGACCAAATATGAACTCTCCTAGATCATATATCTTCAACCAATCATAGCAACATAGTCCTTGACAAATAATAGGCCTGATCAGTGAATTTTGATTAATCACAGAAAGGTTCCATGACCAATCAAAGGCCTGATTAGACATCTTTGACCAATTACAGAACGAGTCCTTAGTCCATGACCAATCACAGGGTAGTTTATTGAATTTTGAACAAATCACGGACAAGCTTCAAACATCTTGCCCAATCAAAGGCAACATCAGTGCATTTTGACCAGTCACAAGCCAGATCAGTGATCCTGACCAATCACAGGCCAGCTGCTTAATCTTCCACCAATCACAGGCTGTCAGTACAATCTTTGAGGCGTGACATGGTGTGGAAGCGGTTAGGACCCAGATGCGGAACTGGCAGGATTCAGGGTTTGAATCACAAAATTAACTGAACATAATCTCTAATCCATCCGTCATGGCTGGTCTCACAAATGTCTTGTAAACCTTTCCCTTCACCTTAACTGACACTCTTCTGTCCATTGCCTGTATTCTATTCTTCACCTCCCTTCCACAGTCTCCACTGCTCTGAATGGTTGAGCTAAAGTATCCTCACCATTCAACTGTCCCCCTTCTCTTTCACACACATGTACATACACTGTCAATCTGACCCTTATCAGGGCAAACAAAAAGAGGCTCATGGCTGATCCTTGATGAAGTCCCACTTCCACCTGAAAGTCCTCTCTCCTTCCAACAGCACACCTCACCACTGTTGTACTGCTCTCATACATATCCTGCACCAGTCTAACATACTTCTCTGCCACTCCTGACTTTCTCATACAAAACCACAATTCCTTCCTTGGCACACTGCCATAGGCCTTTTCTAAATCTACAAAAATACAATGAAGCTCCTTCTGACTTCTCTGTACTTCTCTATCAACATCCTCAAGGCAAAGATTACATCTGTGGTACTCTCTCTTGGCATAAAGACATACTGTTGTTCGCAAATCTCTTCCTCCTTCCTCAACCTAACCTCAAATACTCTTTCCCAATCTTCTTGGTATGGCTCATCAACTTCATCCCTCTGTAATTGCTACGAATCTGCATATGACCCTTCTTGTAAATTGGCACGAAAACACTTTTCCTCCACTCATCAGGCATCTTTTCTGTCTCTAAAATTTTATTGAAGAGCCGAGTGAGAAAATTTACTGCTTCTTCCCCTAAGCACTTCCATACCTCCACTGGTATGTCACCGGGACTGACTGCCTTTCCACTATTCCTCCTTTTCATAGCTTTTCTAACTTCATCCTTTCTAATGTGTACCTTGGGTAGATCAGGCTCCTCATTCCTACGCTCCCTATTATTTTCCTCATTTAACAGCTCCTCAAATTACTCACTCCATCTTCCCAGCACACCTTCCTCACTGGGGATGACATTTCCATATCTGTCCTTAATCAACCTCACCTGCTGTACATCCTCCCCAGATTGAAACCTATGCCTTGCCAATCTGTATAACTCATTTTCTCCTTCCTTTGTGTCTAACTTCTCATACAACTACCAACATGCCTTTTGTTTTGTTTTGGCCACTTCCCCCTTTACCTCCCTTGCTCTCTTTGTACTCCAGTCTATTCTCCTCTGTTCTGTCACTATCCCATCTCTTCTTTGCCAATCTCTTTCTCTGAAGTGTCTCCTGAATCTCATCATTCCACCACCAGGTCTTTTTGTCCTTTCTCTGTACATGGGAAACACCTAGCTGTCTCCCTAATGACTCTATCTGTGGTTTCCCAATCATCTGGGAATTCCCCACCAGAGCCCAGAACTGCTCTGACTTCTTTGCCAAAGTCTTCACAACATTCCTCTTTCCTTAACTTCCACAACTTGATCTTCTGCTTTGTCTTCACCTTCTTCCTTCTTCTCACCTCCATTGTCAGCTTGCATACTACCATCCCATGTTGTTTGGTTACGCTTTCACATGCCAATATGCGACCTGTATCCAATTTGTTATTGACAATATGGACGACACAGATCCGATTTTTTCACATGCGATCCAGGTCGCTTCAAAATGTGGTCCTAATTCCGATTCATATCCGTCATTTTCACATGCGACAGTCTGATTGGCTGAGTCACATTCATGCGACCTGGCTGGTTGCCTTGGACCAATCACAGGGAGGTAAACACCATGTGACTCCCGGGTCTTGGGCTGTTTGTCACCGCAACTGTTCATTCATCTACTGTTTCCATCAGAATTCAGGAAGAGCCACAGCAGCTGAATCATGCATGTTCACACTGCGTACACACAGACACGCACACATCTATCTATGGGTGTGATTGTGTGTGTCTGTTTGTATGTGAAAAAGCAGCTGTCATATCTGTAGAATCACCACCGTTATGGAGAAGTGAAGCCGACGAATACTAATTACACTGAATCTATCCTCAGCTTCACTTTCTCTCCATTTTTTTTTTCTTTTTTTAACATACTTTATTTAAGGCACTACATATTATGGCTGGACAACATGTGTCATATATTGAGATGAATGTGACAGCCACAGCTGTTATATAAACTACTGCCGAAGTTGCGTTTCCTCCTGAGACAGTGGCACACGCAGTTGCTCACAGAGGTTGGTGATGGTGTTTCTCGTGAGCCGAATGTTGTTGATGAACTTTTATAAGAAGCGCTGCACATCAACATCCCACCACTCCTGGCTGCGTCCATATACCCCTTTCAATGGACGTTGCTGTTATTGCCCCACACAGCACCAGGACCAAAGCCCTTACCGTCCCGTGCTTAACCTCCTCCACATTACCAGGTTGACTGGTAATGTGCCGCCACAGAAACACATCGCGAGGTACCGTTTCATCTCCATGCTTCACAACTTTGCAAACTTGCGCCTGCTTTGTTTATGTATTACGTAGATGCACGTATACCTGTCAATTTGCGCATGCGGGACACATTTGAGTCGTTTCCCGTTCATATTGTAGATCGGATACAAGTCCAGATAATTGGGAAATGTGAACAACCTAAGAAAAAAAATGGATTTCTGAACAAATCAGATATGGGTTGTTTCAGAGTGTAGTGCCTAGCCTTAGAAATAGGTCTTTACCACCATGGTCATTTCCATTCTTTTCTCAAAAGCTACCACTGCTTGTCCTTCCTAATTTCTATCCCTAATTCCAATCAGCCCAATCACTTCTTCATCCCCTCTGTTCCCTTCTCCTACATGACCATTGAAATCTGCTCCAATCACCACTCTACAACCAAATCTAGCTAATTCTAAAACCCCTCTTTTTCTGCTAACTCACAGCCTACCTGTCGAGCATACCCATTGACAACATTCAACATTGCTGCTTCTATTTCTACCTTCACACACATCAACCTGTCTGACACTTATTTCACATCCACCACATTCCTTGTATTCTTTTCCCAGATGATCACCCTTACTCTATTTCTCTTCCTATCTAATCCATGGAAGAATAACTTAAAACTTTCCCCAATATTTCTAGCCTTGCTGCCCTTCCACCTGGTCTCTTGCGCACATGGCACATTCACTCTTCTTCTCTCCATCATGTCAGCTAGCTATTTAACTTTACCTGTCATTGTACCTACATTCAGGGTTCCCACCTTCAGACCAACACTTCTAACCTTCCTCTTTTGCCTCTTTGCCTTAATCAATCTTCCTCCTCTTCTTTGTCTTCTACCAACAGTAGTCCAATTTCCAACAGTACTCTGTAGGTTAACAGCACTATTGGCGGTCATTGTCAGCACGGGCCCCGACCGATCCGGTATGGAAATCTTTTTGTTGTCTCGCACCATAGATTTGGCTAAATGTTTTTACGCTGGATACCCTTCTAAAAAAACTAAAAAAATACTGGCTTGTGCTCCTTAGTGGCATGCCAGCTCTTAAGTCAATGACTCTGCAACATAGTCCATGACCAATCACAGGGAAAATCTCTTTGACCATACACAAGCAAACTCACCAGTTTGGACCAATCATCAGTCATGTTAGTAATCCTTGACCAATCACTGGCCAGATCAGTGAATTTGACCAATCATTTATTTTCTTTGACTAATTCCTTTAGTCCTTGACCAATCACAGGGCAGATCAGTGATGATGTACAGGATCAACTAGTTTTAACCAATTACAGGTCCTGGACCAATCAAGGCATTGGCACTGTAACCCCTCTTACTCTGTGGGTGAGCCCACTGGAAGCTGGACAGGACCACCACCAGTTTGTATAAACACATGGGAAACCATCAAAATTAAGCTGAAAGGACATTATCAACAGGGCTGTTAACGATTGACTGACGAAGTGAGAAAAACATGGGTTTGATGTTCTTGAAGGAAGTACTTTAACCAAAACCTTTGATCTACACATACATACTTACAGTGCATCCAGAAAGTATACACAGCGCTTCACGTTTTCCTCATTTTGTTATTTTACAGCCTTATTCAAAAATTGATTCAATTAATTTTTTTCCTCAACATTCTACACACAACACCCCATAATGACAATGTGAAAAAAGTTTTAGGATTATTTGCAAATGTATAAAAAATAAAGCTAATAAACCACATGTACTGCACATCAGTAGTCACAGCCTTCAGTCAATACTTTGTTGATGAGCCTTTGGCAGCAATCACAGCCTCAAGTGTCTTTGGATGTGATGCCACAAGCTTGGCACACCTGTCTTTGGGCAGTTTTGCCCACTCCTCTTTGCAGCACATCTCAAGCTCCATCAAGTTGGATGGGAAGCATGGATGCACAGCCATCTTTAGATCTCTCCAGAGATGCTCAATCGGATTCAAGTCTGGGCTCTGGCTAGGCCACTCAAGGACATTCACAGAGTTGTTCTGAAGCCACTCCTTTGTGATCTTGGCTGTGTGCTTTGGATCGTTCGGGTCATGTACATTGCTGCATTTCTCTTTTTTTAATCTATGCTGACTAATCTCCCAGTTCCTGCTACTAAAAACATCCCCACCACCATGCTTCATTGTAGGGATGGTATTGGCCTGGTGATGAGCGGTGCCTGGTTTCCTCCAAACATGACGCCTGGCATTCACACCAATGACTTCAATCTTTGTCTCATCAGACCAGAGAATTTTGTTTCTCATGGTCTGAGAGTCCTTAAGGTGCCTTTTGGTAAACTCCAGGCAGGCTGCCATGTGTTTTTTACTCAGGAGTGGCTTCCGTCTGGCCACTCTACTATAGAGGCCTGATCGGTGGAATGCTGCAGAGATGGTTGTCCTTCTGGAAGGTTCTCCTCTCTCCACAGACGAACGCTGGAGCTCTGACAGAATGACCATTGGGTTCTTAGTCACCTCCCTGACTAAGACCCTTCTCCCAAGCTTAGATGGCTGGGGAAAATGGCCATCACCATCCACCATCCACCAATGGTAATTTTTAAGTGGATTAGTATGCCAAAAGAGACACCCCCGAAAGACATTGTCGTAAAAGTTTAAACGAAAGGGTGGATGGTAGAGAGCGTAATGAAAGAATGGTTGACCGAGTGTTATGACAAGCGACTGGGAGGATTTTTTCACTCAAAAAAAGCCTTATTTGTTTTGGACAGCATGAGGGCTGATATTACAGATTACAGACACCGGTTTGCTGCGTGATGGAGAGGACAGCACAAGCTCAGGAGTGAATTCACCTCAGGATGAGCGTGAGACTGACAGCGACAACGAAAGAGAGACTGAGAGAGTGTGTGGCAAAGTATTCCTGACTCTATTCCACTCTGACACTGAGGAGGAAGACTTCCATGGTTTCAGTGGATAGGAGGGAGATGAAGTTGGCTCTCAGTGACTTTTGCCGGTAGGCCTATGTTTTTGCCCTGTTAGCGTTCCGCTACCGTGCGTTTTTTGTTGTTACTTGTGTTGCTTCGTCCCGGTAAGTTTCAGTGTGTTTTTTAACCAGCCCTGTTAGCTCTGTGTTACTTCTGTTGCTGCTGTTTTTTTGCTGTGTTACGGTTCTTGTGCTGCTGTGTCTTAGTGACTTTTATCAGTGTGCGTTTTTTTAACCAGCCCTGTTAGCGCTGTGTTACGTGTGTTGCTGTGTCTCGGTGCCTTTTCCCCGTGTGTGTTTGTTATTAAGACTTTCTGTCTACCGTATTTTTTTGTAAATATCTCATGTTTCAAAGTGTGCACATGCGGCTTTATAGTCAGTTGCGGCTTATATATGTACAAAATGTTATTTTCTTTACAAAATGTTTTGGGTGCGGAAATTACAGAATGTACATGTGATTTCTTAGTTTTTTATTTTTAATGCATTTGCAAAAGATTCTAAAAATCTTTTTTTCACATTGTCATTATGGGTTGTTTTGTGTAAAATTTTTAGGAAAAAAAGGCATTGAATCAATTTTGGAAGGCTCTAACATAAATAATAAGGAAAAAGTGAAGCGCTGTGAAAACTTTCAGTTTATGTGCACACCCTGGAGAATGGAGACATGAGAGTCGTGTTCAGGTAGAGGAACCTCCTCTGCCCTGATTTTGTGTGTGCTGGGTACCCAAAATTAAGATGCTCCACACAAAATAGGCTGAGAAGAAAGTTCGTTTCAGAGTCTCTACTGTGCCAAGGTATAAATAGATCTATTTCTATTTATATAAATATAAATATAAATAGATCCATTAAGAGGAAAGAAACTCTACCAAAATGAAGCAAACACATGAAGTGACAAAACAAATTTAGTCTCTCAAAAAAGAGAAAAACAAAGACTTAAAAAACAACACTGAGATTTTAGCAACTCTTTTTTGCAGTCACAAAGCCTCCATCAAACATAAAACTCCACTTGGATTAGCAAGAGTCAGGTCTGGACAATGGTGGTTAGAGCTGACTTCAGAACAAGACAGAAACATGAGTCCAAAAAGGGTAAAAACCACACTGCTGTTTAGGTCTAGAAATATGTCTGAGCACTTCGAGCAGAAGAGAACATCTGAGAACTAGGGTTTAATATTTTTCCCGAAATTTACGAAAATCAAATCCCAGGAAAAGACAAGCTATTTCCCGGGATTTGTTTTTTTTTTTTTTTAATTGTACCTTGTGTATAGGCCTTATTTAAATATCATTAAAATATTCATGCCAACCTGCATTTCATGCAGTACATGAAATTATTGCAATTTAGGCTGCAATTAGTGATGCAAAACAATAGGTTTCATCTCCGGAGTACCTATAAAGGCTGCTGTCGGCGACATCTGCTGCATTAATATGGCAGGTTCATTTGTAAATCGTCTTTTGAAAAACTGGCCAATCGTCATAGCCTATATAAAATTTTTACATAATTCCAATTTAAAAGTGAAATATGTTAAAGCAAACTATTTCATGATCATTTCATAATACATTAGGCATGTATCCCAAAACTAAGTTCATGATTGTAGGCCGAAGCGGCTGCAAAAGAGAAAAGAAAAACACAGGACGCGCCCTCACTCTGGCTCTCCTCGGGGAAGCGGCGGGGAAAACGACGCTTCGCAAGACCCTTTGCCATTCACATTACTGTATGACAACAAAAAGATCCTCCCAATTTTTCCCGGGTCTCGTCTTCACGTCTCTCGATTCCCAGGAATGGTTCTGATCCCGGGATTAATCCATACAAGGAGGCAGCCATATTGGGCATGGCCTGAATGCATGAACATAAGGGGAGCGATCATTTTTTGAGCAATATCATTTTGCAGACTGGTATCAATTGATTCCATTGACAGGTACCAGTATGTGGGCCGGTGATTGGGGCCAACTGAACCAGTGGATGCAGAAAGAGTTTTGGAGCCAAGTGGAAGTAAAGCAGCCCAATTTCTGCTGGTAAAAATGTATCTAATATCAAATAACCTAGGTTTGGCTAGGTTATATATTATAACATGTAGTTTTACATTTGTTATTTTACACTGGTAGTTGCTAGAAGGCACTCTGGGATGATTTATAGTCATATAGTAAAATAAAATATAATAATCTAATGTAATTTTATATATATATATGATTGATTTTACAGATAAATTGTGAACCTATCAACAAACATTTCCTTATATACAGTATATGCAGTGAATCCTCTACAACGACTCATCCTAAGCTTCTTGTAGTCCAAATGGCCTTGTCATAATCCAGTAATTTCAGGAGCTTAATTGGTTCTTTCAAACATCCAGAATAGTAACAGAATATTAAGCAGCAGCTCTGTCAAATTGTGTTATGGAAACGAGGTCAAGTGGAAAAGCCATCAGTGACACGTGCACACAGCCCTGCCACGGCATTGGAATTCACTTTCACATATCATTTACTAAGCTGAAATGTGGTCAGTCACCAGAGCCAGAAATTAATGAAGCAGTTAAATATCTGTTGCAAATGTGAGCAATAACCATTTCAACGTCCAAATATAGAAACTGGTGTTTGTAACAAGGAACCTGGAAACTCATTCAGAGAATTCTTTGTGGATCAGAGTGCAATATACAGTCAGAGTCTGAGCCAGCCACTGGAACGCCACACTTTAATGGAGGATGTCCAGACATTACGAAGGTTTTAGGGGTCAGTGAGAATTAGATAATAGAGAAATAAAATTATTACTGTGAATTTATGGGAAATGTTATAACATTATAGAGAATAAAAGTTTATGGAATTGAGAAGTTGTGAGATTACAAATTAAAAAGTCATTAATTTTTATCCCAAAAAAATAGTCACTTAATGAGATTCATAACAACATGGAACATGATGGTGAGCTGTCACTGTTGTGACAAGAGATAGTGTTGCCATGAGGGATTTATCGAGAGATCTTGCACCAAGTCAAGATGTGTTTGAGGGGCGATGGTATTGGACACAAGTTGGTTCCTAGTCATACCACTAATGGACGTTTTTTGGAGATGGGGGCACAGTTACCTCCCGCTAAGTTTTCTCTTCTCCAGCTCTTACTTCTTACCCATCACTGCTGGGCAAGTGAGTTCACCCTTGTGAATAATACAAACAAACAAAACAGTAAAATTATAGAAAAACGCACACGTTTGAATATAACGTTGGAACATTGTGTTGAAAAAGACATACATTTCTAAGGATAACAATCTTACATTCTAAAGAGAAAAATGTTCACTAATTATCTCTTCCTAATGCACATAGTTACGTTACTTTTTACATTACAAAGTGATTATTATGTTAAGTAAAGCAAAAGTTAAGTCAGGGCAATGGCTTAACTGTTGTGAAATGACAAATGTGTTACAGTTTACATCACCAAGGTCAACAAATCAGTTTCTTGCGTGTCATACCTTAACTCTGTGTTTTTTCCTACTCTAAAATGACAATTTTAGTTTTAGTCAGACCTGACTGATTATGTTTTTACCTGCAAAAGAAACCTGTTCACTGAAAAAACAATTTGTGTCAATTTATTTTATTTAAACACATTTTATACAAGACACTTCTGCCCTCTTGTTATTGAGGTAAAATGTGAATTTCAAACTGCATTGACAACAGAAAAGACTGCAGTTGCGTAATAAGAAGCAGCAGAACGAGTGCATGGAAGAAACTCCTCCGTTTGAGCCCAGCTACACTGAGTGAGTTTTTCTTGCATCGTGTTGTAGACACGGTGTTATGACAAGCAATTATCACCACATGACAGCCTCCTGACTACTTCACAATTGCCTGTGTTAATATCAAACATGCATTCAACTCATGCCGATTTGTCCATGATTTCCCCCCATCATGCCACACTGCACATTTGCAATCACAGATACAGGAGAAAGCCAGGAAAACAACAGGAATTGGTATGGAAAAAGTTACACACCAGACTGACCCTGTCTGAGATATCTACTTGTCCAACCACGTCGTGATCGTCACCTTTTATTTTCCGTGTCCGATCACAGAATGGAACAATTGTCAGAGAAAGTTTTTGTTTGCACAGCATCTTTCTCATCTCTCTGTGATGAGAAAGACTGTGGAAATACTGTGAACATACATCATATTGCAATACATTTGACAGCCGCTTTCATCCAAAGCAGTTGTGACTACAGACGTGCTGTGTATGGATGTACAGTGTGATCAGATCAGTTAGATGTGAACTGATAAGCCTTGAGATTCATCGTACATTGTAAGCTGTTCACACCTGTGGCACAATTTCACACGCACCTGCAGCAGTATAAAAAGCTGCACCTTGACATCTCTCAGCTGTTGTAACTTTAATATACTGTGCTGCAGGTTTTTTTTTGTTAGTGGAGTTTGGCATTTGTTCCTGTACAACTGTGTAGATATAAATAGTGTTGTATGAGCTATATATACTTCAGGATGAGAACTGGTGTGATTCATTCAAATTGTGTCAGTGTTTTCACTACCAAGAGAAAAAGCCAAAATGATCACAGCTGGTTCTCCCCATTGGGAAAGGAAATTAAATGAATTATTTTTCACATGATCTGTGTCATTGACATGAACATAACTATGATTATTGCTCTATACACTCTAAGAATTGAGGCTTAAATATAATTATTTTATGCTACAGTGATGTTTTTTTTTTCTGGACTCATAACTATGGTGTCCCTGAGGTGCAAAACACTTTTACAAATACAAAAACAAAATTACATTCCAGAAAACAAATTTACAAAACCGGAAACAAAATTACATTTATGAAAACAATTTACATAAAAAAAAAAAAAATACATAAAAAAAATTACAAACGCTGAATTAAAAATACATTTATGAAAACAAATTAACAAAACCGGAAACAAAATTACATTTATGAAAACAAAATTACATTTCAGAAAACAAATTTAAAAAACAAATCTGTTTCAGAGCTTGTAAATTTGTTTTCTGGAATGTAATTTTGTTTTAGATTTTGTAAACATGTTTTTTAGAATGTAATTTGTTTCAGGTTTTGTTCCTTTGCTTTAATAAATGTAATTTTGTTTCCGGTTTTATTATTTTGTTTTCATAAATGTATTTTTGTTTCCAGTTTTGTAAATTTGTTTTCTGAAATGTAATTTTGTTTTTGTATTTGTAAAAGTGTTTTGCACCTCAGGGCCACCGTACATAGCAGATGGCTTAGGAAAATCAAAAAAGCATTTCTTTCTCCTGCTTCATATTCAGGGAACGAACTGACATAAAGCTGTAAGTCAATGTGTTTAACGTTATAAATGCAAATGATGCCCGTCTAAAGTTATTGTCTTAAACACTCACAAAGGATGTTTAAAAGTAACACCTTGTGAGTCCTGACCCAAATTTAGCTGGAAGAAAATCTTACAAATAGACCGGAAACCAACAGTAAATCCAGTGAAGCTGCATCTCATTTACATTTTCGTCACACCCACAGACGATGGCAGCATTACTTATTGATAACAATTTTCAATAAGATGGGCGCTCAACGGAGGGAGCCATCAATTGAATATCAGACAGGAGATTGAAAACATGTGTGTTTCCAAAATGGAACTATTTGCTACAAAGTCACAAAAAGCTCTGCCAGAAATGCCAATAATAATAAAAAAATGTGTTTCTAGCCATTAATCGCCTTAGGGCAGGGGTGTCAAACTCATTTCACATTGTGGACCACTAAAATGATGCATACTACGCTATAAAAAACCAAAATATCATATTATGTCTTTCTGTTGTTTTGGTATAAAGAAGCACAAGAACATAAGGGAAATCTTAAAATTTAGCAAAATTCCTTTTACAAAGTATTTCATGAAACACCCCATATTTTCTTAGACCAGGGATGTCAAAGTCATACACATCACATACACAATACATCAGAGGGCCAAAAAAACACATTTGCTACAAACCAAGGGCAGGACTGTTTCAATGTTTATTTAAAACATATTGCAATGTTTGCACATAACCTAACACAGTGAACTGTATATAATTTAATGATTAAATTAATAATTAAATGTTTTTATGGCTCCATCAGAAATTTGAAAAGTGAAAACATGTTTCAACAGGCTCACAGACAAAAACAAGCTTTATTCACAGAAAAATCACATACCTATACATTAAATGCATAAAGTTATATTTTCTTATGGCTCTGACAGTTATTTCAAAGTAAAACATTTTCAAAAGGCAAACAGCAAAAAAAGTAAATGTTCTTCAAAAACAAAATATGTTTCTTTCAAGATAAATCAAGACCAATGCATAAATGAAATTGCATGCATTTTAAACTGAAAATGCAATAGTGTTGCTAATCTTACCAATTGCTGCTTTCAAAAAGTGGGAAATTGCAGATTCATGAGAAATATAAAGATGCAAAAATTTATGGCACACATGCAAAACAATGCTTCAACAATCAATTGCTCACTTGTCTGAGACTGATACTTGGTGGTGTCCCATCTTTTGCACAAGTTCATCAATGTTCAGGGTCAGGCTCTGAGCTGAGGAAATCCTCAGGATTGATGCAAAGTGTTTATCAGTAAGGCAGCTCCTGTGTTAAGTTTTGTTTAGCTTCATCAAAGAGAACATGAGCGTCTGAGCAGCTTGGATGCTCAGTTGAGGCATTGTGTGGGGGATGAAATGTGCAAACTCGCTCATATTTTTCCCTTAGTATTTCATTGCACTGGAGCTCAGTCAACTCCATTTGTAGGTTTGGTGGTGCGCTTTCCACATAAATTCCAAAACGATTGGCGAACAGTTGAAACCTACTTTGTTGAGCTTCAAAGTGAGCAAATTGTTTTAAGTCGGCGCCAAGTACGTTGAGTTTATCAGCAAACTGCGCACTGGGGAACTCAGTGGTGGAGAGCTTCTCTTTCATGGTCTGGCAGCTGGGAAAGTGGCTCAAGTTTTCTTTCCACATCTGCGTCTCCCACAGAGTCAGCTTGGTTTTAAATGCCTGTACTGCACTATACTTGTCTGAGATGACACGCCCCTTCCCTGCAGCTGCAGATTCATCACATTCAGATGGCTTGTAATGTCGCACAGAAATGCCATTTCACACGTAAATGTTTCATCTCGGAGCTCAGCTGTGTCTTTCCCTTTAGTTTCCATGAACAGACAGATCTCCTCATGCTGTTCGAAACATTTTTGCAGCACTTTTCCCTGACTTAGCCATCGCACATCTGTGTGATCGGGCACGTCACCATATTCTGTATGTAACTCACCAAGAAATGCCTTGAACTGGCGGTGGTTTATCCCTTTGGCTCTGATGAAGTTAACTGCACACGTTATGAACCTCATTACATGTTCCATTTTCAAGGCTTTGCCACATAACGACTCCTGTGATTAGATAGGGATATGCTATCAGCTCACCTGTCCCGCATCTCCTCGCGCATCCTTGCCACCAAACCCACTCCTGTGTCCACACATCAGGGGTGCACCGTCTGTTGTCAATCCCATGAGTGTTTCCCAAGGCAGCCCCATGTCAACATCTTCAACAAACATCTGTGATGCTCACAGTGGAGTCCACTCCACGAATAGAAATTGACAGCTGAGTAATGTCATGTTATGTTAGAGCTCTCATCCATAGCCAGGGAATATGCAATTAAATATTTTACCTTTTTCACAAGCTGTTCTTTTAGATTGGTGGAAAGCTGCTCTACACATTCAGCAACGGTGTACCTGATTAGGCCGATGCTTGAAAATAGCTGCTGGGCACATTGCGTCACAAACTTCAATTTTTGTGACGAAACTGCAATATTTGATAAACTCTCCCTCAGTAAATGGTCGGGCTAATTTTGCTACTACTGCTTTGTTTTAATTCTTCCGACTTCTATGACCTTTGTTCTATGTCCATATTCTTGTCTCTTTGTTTATGTTTTTTAGACGTTTCATAGTGCCTAATTGTATTAAACTCCTTCATCACAGCCACACTTTTTCCACACAAAAGACAGATTGCCTTTCACCTCCGTGAACATATCTCAACACTCTCCTTCCCACCTGTCCTGAAATCCTCTGTTTTCCAAATCCAACTTACGCTTCGCCAGTATTGGTGCTGGGGTTGTTGGTTATCCACCGTGACTGCTAAATACCCTAATTAAACCGAACTTATTGCGTGCCACAATGGGTTCGTAGGCTATTGTTGTATTGTGGGAAATGTAGAGCCCACATGAACATGACACAGTTACTATATCTTTGCTGTAAGTGATGGCAGTTAGCCCTTATTCAATGGCAAACGTCCTTTTTCCTTTTGACATCTTCCCCTCTTTATGTGACTTCTGGAAAGATCTTAGAGGTGATGTGATGATTACCTCCTCATCATTCCTTTTAATTGCACCTCATGCCATTTAACCACTAATGGCTGTCACACGTGGAGAATGCTGAAATGGGAAGTTGTTCATGGAGAGAACATTCATTAATTTTCCCCAACAATAAATACTTCCCTGTGATAAAATCCTGACAGGAGTGGAATGGAAGGTCTATGTGCCATAATCAGGCCTGTGTGTGTGTGTGTGTGTGTGTGTGTGTGTGTGTGTGTGTGTGTTCCCTAATGAATGCAAAACACGATCTGTTTCACAGTCTACAGTAGTCTTTAATGAAAGGAAACGTCCGCCTGATCCAGCAGCACTATGTTGTGACACACACTCACACACCCCTGTATGTCAGCCATCTGGCATGCAGGTTGAACTAGCCATTAACTTCTCTTTCTACCCACCACAACGTCTCCCTGAATAACATCTTGACCTGATGGGTTGTTTGCATTTAAGGTGCTGGGAGGGCTTCAAAGTAATAAGTGCTTGACGTAGGTTGTGACAAAATCCTGCTGCACATTGTTCCTTTGATGAAAGTTAGTTGAAAGAATATGAATACAATTCTAAATTCAATATAGAGCATTTATTCAATCCATTATTAATTTAAGTTATGATTGCTTCTTCTGCTCTTGTTCCTACAAAGGGAGCAAACAATCTTGGTGTCCATATCACCTAAGTCTCCTGATCAACATTCACAAAATTATTTCATACGTGACCCAACATGCCAACCAACTGTTACTTCAGGCAATGGCCATATGTCTTTCAGACTATTGCATTGTCCTCCTATCTGGTCTACCAGTCTGTTCAACATGGGCTTGTCTGGTCTTTGACCAACCAAAAAGAGCATGTGTAAATCCTCTGCTCATCAAACTGCAATGACGGACGCCTGTCACTGCATGGATCAAACACAAGCCACACACCACGGATTCCTACCATGGTTTCCTTACCACAGATATTTCTCCAAAATATGTCTTTGCAGTCCTTAGAGCTGCCACCTGGGAGCATGCTAAGTAAAAAAAGTGTGTTGTGGTTTGGAGTATTTTCCATCTGTAATTTAACTACAAATATGAAGACTGTGGATGATGGGAAAGTGAACACGTGGCGGAAGTTTGTGAAGAAATCCACATTCACGAAAGACGGCATCCCTAAACCCAAGCTCGATCTCTCCACCCTGTCAAAAAACATGAAGAGAGTTGACTGGATTCATTACCTGAACGAATCTGTGAAAATTGGCACTTCCTGGGAACAGTAGTGTTTCTACTGTTCAGCACTGCAGTAACCGCACATTGTGCCAAGTCTGAGATTTCTGTACACAGATCATGTGCCTACACTGAGAGCTTTTGGCACAGAACATAATGTGCTGAGGGACAGAGAGGTCAAAAGTAAACAGATGCTGAACACCAGATGAAGGAAAAAGAGTGGGGAGAAATAATGGAAGTATAAAAATCTGATGGTTATAGTTAAAATAAAATACATTTTAAAAATGCTTACCGAGCAAAAACTGGTATTGGTGCACTCTATCTATCTGTCTGTCTGTGGACGTTTGACATCTTTGTTCTCTGTCCTAATTCTGGTTTTCCTCGGGGCCTCTTTTACAGTACCAATCTTTATTGGTAGTTTTGCTTCTAAAACTGCAGGGAGAACCAAAAGCCTTCTCCTGAACTTCTTGCTCTCTGAGGCAAGGATGTCTATATACCTGACACATCGGGAGAGTCTGCAGGGGGAGCCAGTGCTTGATGCTGTGGTCCTATGGAGGCGGAGTGTGAAGGCCAAGCTGAGGCTGGAGCACTTCTTCCACAGGCTCACAAATACCAATGACGTGTTTGTACAATTGTGGGCTCATGATGATATACTGTGTCATGTCTCTGGTGGTGAACTGCAGTTCGCTCAATTCCTAATTTGACTGCTTGTCAGCCTTGTCAACTTTTAGATGAAGATATCTTAAATTAATGTCAGTGGAGGGTGCGACAGCCACACTGGTTGTTTTTTATTCTGCTCACCTCTGTTTTTCTTGGATTGTGTTAATAAAGTTCCATTTTTAAAATCTGTCTGTTTGTCTATCTCACACGCCTTTGTTGTTTTATTTTTCGCCCCCAAAACCCTCTTTTCCTCAGTGTCAACTCCTGTTAACAGCCAAAACATGGACGAGCTAGCTCAGGATGAGGACGGACGTTACAGTACATCACCCATGATCATGCCGTTAGAACTGTACCGACCATTCCTTGCACCAAGCAAGCCGATTCAGAAGCTGTGGGTGTTGTTATCTGGTACGAAAATGCCCTGGGCATTGAAAAGATTAACAGAGCTTGTGTTGTTTTTGTGTCAACGGCTGAAGACGCTCACCCAGAACGGCATTGTGGTTGGCGGAGTGCTGCTGACGGTCACACCGCAGGCACGTCCGATGAAGAAAGTTTTCCTGTCTTGTCCCCCCTTTCATTACAAACGAATTCCTCACTGAAGAAATGAGTAAACACGGGACAGTGGTGTCCCCAGTTAGGAGGTCACTGGCAGGCAATGTTGGTCCAGGGTCACACATTGTTACGTCCCATGTTATGTCTAGGGGAAACAGGCATGCAACGTGATTTTTCCCTTTCCTCTTTTTCTCCAAGAAGATGGCCAAGGCACAAAACAGATAGTTACAGGCTATTTATTCAGCTCAATGAAAAATAGCAAACATAGCTTAACAAAAAGAGCCCTGCTTTAAGTAAACTCAACACCAACTCAAAATAAAATACAGGGTTTGGCCTTATGACTTAAAACAAACAAGCAAAACAGAATTGGACATTCTAATCCCACCACATTGTAACACATCAAGTATGCACAACAAGATGGTTAACTCTTACAACTAAGATACAGACTTAAGATATATCAACACAGCACATGGCCAGGTTCCTGGTAAAAGCTAAAGAGAGAAGGGAAGATGGCTGCCATCAGCTGGTTTTTATTCTGTTGGTGGACCAATGATCTTACAGCTTTTCTCCCACGTGATCCTGCCAAATACAAAAGACACACCCACAACAAACAATTCACACACACACTACATTATGAGCATAACTATACGACCAGGGTCGTAACACACATGATCTGCAACTGATCTGAACTATAGCATCACCGTCTCTCTACCTGATACCTGTCATCTTCATACAGTCAGGGAGACCCAGATGTTACAAGTGCAGCCTCATCGGCCACTTTGTTAGGAACTGCCCCCTGCTTTCCCTCCTGTTGTCTGATGTTATGTTATTAGTGTCATCAGGGTCATGTATGTTTGTCATTGGTCTCACTCGTGTCACCTGGTGCTCATAATATTCATACCCCCACTCAGTCTTCGAGGGATCATTGTCTTGTTTGCAGATTTTAGGAACTGTCAGGGGGGTTATGTTTGGTGATGTTTTAAACTGATGTTGTTGTGTTCTGTTTGGGCCACAGTCAAGTTTGGTTGGAGCTGAGGAAGCTAAACCATTTAGGTGGTTTTGTGTAGAGTCCATGTACAAGTCAAGTTTGGTTTGGGCTGTACAGTAGAAGCCAAACCATTTAAGGAGTTTTTGCGAAGAGTCCGTGCACCAGGTTATGTGCATGTGAAAAGAGTCTGTTTAAGTTAATGGTAGGTTTGGTTGTTTCATTTAAATAAATCTAAAAAAACATCAAAGAGAAGCGTCCCAGTGCTGCATTTGGGTCCTATCATGTCTTCATGTCTATGGAAACCCAACCTTAACAGAAGATCTGGGACCTCCTGCTCCTAGTCCTGCAGCAGACCCATCTCTGCAGTTTCCAGGGGTTGCTGCATTTACTCCTCCAGTTCCGGAGTCTGTTGTGTCACTCTGAAGAAGCCAGGGGACGGGGAGAGGAGCAAAGATCTGGACCAGATGTTTGTGCTTGACTGGACTGGCTGAGTGTCCTGAGTGCCTACTCGCAGAGCGATCAGGCGCACTTCACCCAGCCACCATCTCCCATGGTACCTAAAGCTCCCACCTCTGTTCCAGTGGTTCCTGCTACCTTGACCTCTTACTGTGGTTGGTGAGCCCTGTGGAGTTTACACTGTGTTACGGAGTGGTCAAGGGTGGTAAGGTAAGATTTTTTGTTTGTCAATTTAAAATCATGAATGGTAATGTGTATCATGGCTCTGTATATCACTAAAACCAATTGAAGACACCTGTGAAAATTAATTTGGCAGGGGAGTCCAATTAAAGGGAAGACTACTAAAGAATGTTGTTCCACATTATTAAGCAGACTACAATTTTCAACCAATATGGATAAGAAGAAGGACCTTTAGGCTGCTGAAAAGCAATAAATAGTTGAATGTTTGAGTCAAGGAATGATTTACAATCAAAATTGTAATTGCCAAGAAACTTCATTGTGATCATCGCATCGAGTAGTATGTAGCTGATTCAGAGCACACGTGTGCGTGCTGATAAAGGAAAATCCAGGAACAGGGAAATACGTTTGATTAAAAGAGCAGCTGTAAAAATGCCCCTTCACAGCAGCACACAAGTGCTGGTCCCTCCAACGTGCCCCGGTCCTCTAGGGGTTTGCAGCGGTGCCTACACCATCGTTTCGACCTCCACCATCCACTGCACACAAGCAGGAAAGTGGACCTGAAGACTGACTCCAAAACTGTTCTGTTCACCGATGAATGTCATGCAACCCTCGATGGTCCAAATGGTTTGAGTAGTGGATGGTTAGTTGACAGCTACCCCATGCAAACAAGGCTACGGTGTCAACAAGGAGGTGTTGGAGTGATGTTTTAGGCTAGTATCATTGGGAGGGAAATTGTCGGCCGTTTTAGGATCCCTGACAGTGTGAAGAAAGAACTCCTCCTGCCATGGTTCAAAAGGAAGAATCAAGCTTTTTAGAACAAGGTCATTTTAATGCATGACAATGCACCATGCCATGCTGCAAAGAATACATTTGCATCTCTGGCTACAATGGGCATCAAAGGAGACCGACTTATGGTGTGGCCCCCATACCAACCCTGTTGAGAACCTATGGCGCATCATCAAGAAAAGTGTTTATGACGGTGGGAGGCAGTGCACCACTCAACCACAGCTCTGGGAGGCTGTTCTGTCCATGTGCAAGGCTGTTTAAGCAGATACTATCCAGAAACTGACAAATTCAATGGATGGAATACTTGAGAACGTCCTTTTCAACAAAGGGTCATATGTTCAGCCCCTGACCAACGCGTCAGTTTGCAGCACAAAATAGAGAGAAAAATTAGGATCAAACAACAGTAGCTTACCACAGAGAGCCCATTTTTTGTCTGCTCAAACGCCTGCTTACACTGCTGCATCCACTGGACTGGATCTGAAGCACTCTTACGGGTCAGATCCGTCAAAGGGCTGGCCAAGTCAGTGAACTGTGGGATAAAACAACAAAAATACATCACAAGCCCCAAGAACTGTCTAACCTCTTTTTTAGACTTGGGACGTGGACAGGATGCGATCACTGTCGCCTTATCCAACTGCGAACGCACCTGACCCCGCCCCAAGCAGTGTCCCAGATACTGACCTCCCTCCATCCAACTGCACACTTCCCTGGGTTGGCCGTGAGCCCCGCCTGCCTCAAGGACTGTAAAACCGCGGTTATGTGCTGCATGTACTCCGCCCAGCTGCCACTATGGATGATGACATTATCCAAATACATGGCCACATAGGCAGCATGTTGGTGTCTGTCGATGAGGCTTTGGAAGGTGACTGGGGCACCAAACAACCCGAACAGAGGAGTAACAAACTTGTACAAACCGTATGAAGTGGTGAATGCCGTTCCTCCCTAGATTCTGGCAATAAGAGAATCTGCTAGTAACCTTTGGTCAAATTCAGTGTCATAAAAAATTGAGCTGTGCCAAGCCAATCCAAGAGTTTGTCAACCCAGGGCATCGCATAAGCATCAAAACGTGACACCAAGCGCTATTTCTATGTGATGTTGAATGAGAGTAGTGTGTAGTGGAAGAAAGGAGAACACGTCAGAAAAACGCTGCTGGAGCTCTTCCACATCCACTCTCTGGGTCAACATGAGTGATTTGAGAACTCGGACCAGGAGCTCCCACTACCAGACCGAGCTCATCCTCTTCCCCCACTATTGACACTAGAGCGACCGCTTCTGGCTCCACCCACCCCTTTAACAGATTTAAATGATGAATCTGGGTGTCTCCTCTCCTGTGTGAACGCTCCACCACATAATCAACATCACCATCTCGCCGTGTGACCATGAAGGGTCCCTTCCACATAGCTAGCAGCTTGGATGCTAAAGATGGGAGGAGCACCAGGACTGTCTCCTGGTGCAAAGTCCTGCAGTTTAGCTCCCCTGTCATACAGGCGCCGCAGACATTTCTGAGCCTTGAGCAAATTAACCCGTGTTTCCTGTCCGAGTAAGTGCAGCTTTGCTGTAAGGTCCAGAACATATTGAACTTCATTTTTGCTGGCACTTGGACCTTCTTCCAGATTTCTTTAATTAGGTCCAACACGCCCCTCGGCTTTCGGCCAAATAACAATTCAAAAAGGGAAAATGTGGAGGCCTGGGGAACCTTGCGCACTGCTTGGACTGTCCTCGTGAATGAACTTCCTGATCATAGACTTCAGTGTTTTATTCAGCTGCTCCACCAGCCCGTCAGTCTGAGGGTGGTTGAGTCTGGTCTGAATGGACTTGATGTCTAAAAATCTGTATAGTTTTTTCATGGTCTGTGACATAAAAGATGTTCCCTGATCTGTCAGGATCTTCTTCTGGATCCCGACCCGTGAGATGATCCGGAAAAGCGCATCAGAGCACTCTTTGCAGAGATGTTACACAGCGCCACAGCTTCCGGATACATGCCGGTACCCACGTGCAATGCCTGGAGTATTAACATCCGGTGGCTCCTTGGTACAGGGTACCGGTGAAAATCTCTGTGAACACACTTCACCTTTACCAAATCCCCAGGTTGAATGAGGTTCTCATGAATCAGAAACTGCTGATTAGGGGGAGGGGCGCTGGGGGTACGTCCACTTGGATCACCTGTCTCACTCCCATAGATGAACACTCACGCCACATGTGTCCAAGCTGTCTGCACCCCCAACACTTCTGCCCAGACGCCTGAGCGGCTCTCTGTGGGGCTGAGGTAGCATCCTGGGTACCAGGGACCTGTAACAAAGGAGGGGAGACTCTCGTTATTAAATCCTGTTCTAGCTGCGGCCTCATAGGAGAAACAAGCCCCCCCCCTTGTCGTGCTTCGTCAGGGCATTGGCTGCGGGTGGACCTGTGGCTCTATTGCCCCAGCTCATGGCTGCTGGGTATGAACCACCAGATGATCCTCTGCCAAACCAAACGCCCCCTGCAGGCTATGCGGCTGATGGCACCTAACCCAGTCAGCAGTCCTGGGTGATAGCCCCCCCAATGAACTGCCGCAGCTGAGCACTAACCACTGCCCCGCCATCACACACATAACCTTTTTTTTTTCTATATGACAATAAAATGTGCGAAAACTCAATTATGTGTAATAATTTGGAACATGAATTTTGGGTGCAGTTGCAAATTTTAGCTTTTTTTAAATGTACTATTATCATTGGGAGGTTAATTCAAAAACATTTGAATTGTACTCTGGTTGGTGACTTGAAAATCATGATGACTGCCATTCATATAGATAATTTTGGAAAATCTGAGAAAATATGATTTCTATAATAATTTGGAACACTGTGTATGTGGATCATGATGGTGGTATGGTCAGAACACCTCAGTGGCAACCTAGCAGCTGGTGAATTACAACCTGAAGCTTTGGGGTCACAAGTCTGCTTTCTCTACTGTTAGGCCACCCTTGCCACCACAAATGAAATTAAAAGCAAAATTAGACCTATTGTTTTCAAATACAATTCTGCCTATGGCCTTTGTTTATAATTAAGGGTGTTTAAGTGCCATAAGAGAGCCTCCTGCAGGTGAACTTACATATGATTTGTCTGCTTACTGAACCACAAGGATTATGTTGCATACCATCACAAATTCTCTGACTCCTCTTTCCAAAATCCAACAATGTCCAACGGATCAAACTGCGCCAGCCCTTCAGCACTCTGTTAACACTCCACTGAGTTCATGTTATCATTCCTACATATCTTGCTAGGTAGAATTGGCCTCCTTTTTTTCCTTCCTGTTGTTCAACTGCTAAAAATAAAGCTCCTATTTGCAGGGCTGCCAAGAGGCTCCAGTCTGCTCCTCTGCGGGGTTTAAAACTTCACTTCCTGACAAACACACTCCCTGCTTTCAGGAGCCACAAATAAAATCTACTCTGATCGTTGGGAGTGTGGAACCAGGAACCGTCCTGTGGGTTCAACTGTACATTTGTGCGCATGTGTAAATGCACCAGGGCTTAAAACAAAGCTGAATATTACAGTAAACAAATTTTGCAGGGCTGGTTCAGACATTTGCTAAAAATCAGTCATTTGGTCAGAAATTATTAAAAGAGTGTAAAAACTTTGATCCTTTGATTTTTTGCTCTCCTGAGCTGAGGTCAGCATACGCCACAAAACTTTAGCGCAACGCAACAAAGTAAGAAATCATATTTTGGGTCACTTCCCCCTCAGGGACAAATTCTGCAGCTCTAGTGAAAGGAGTTCATAAAATTCCGGGACAATTATTGCCTTGAGTGGACACTCAGCAGACCATGTTGCGTTTAGTGTTTAAGTGTAGAGTGAATGAATAACTCTGATTCTATCTGATGACAGCAATTTTTGTTTAACTTCATCAAGCATTCATAAAAACAGCACTGACAGGAAACACACTTGAAAGGTTTAACAGAAAGAATTAACATATACAAAGTGAAGACACATCTTTTATTTCAAGTTTCAGAGTAACTCAGGAAATAAGAGACACTTGGATTGTATTTAAACTACAAAAAAAAAAAAAAAAGGAGAAACAAAAGAAATGTGAATAAGTCTGGCAGTGGTGCAGTTTTGTGAATCAGGTTTAATGGCACGCAGCTCTCTGGCAGATTACTGAATAGTGTTTAGAATAGAGGCCAACAATTTGCAAGATAAATAAAAGAAAAAAAAAAGTTTATTTAAATGAAAATAACATTTTTCACTACGTGTTCTCAGTCTACTGAACCTGGTAATGTCAACAGTAAAATTCATCTATATTAAATTATGAGGGATGTTTCTCCCATCAGGTAACTACTACACCACCAACAGAAAGATTCACAAGTGGCTGTAGTGTGATTTGGTTGGCGTTCATGGAGACTGTTACCCCTGTGACTCGGTAACTGATAAATGGACAGAGATGGATTGATTGGACAACATGAAGTTCACTCATTTTATCATGTTGATGTATTTCTGTTTGGAGTTTGTTTGCCTAATGCAAACATACAATGACTTATAAACAGGTTCAATCCAGCAGCTCCTGGTTGCCACTGTGGTTTTTTGAGCATAACACCCTGCCCAAATAACTACCAGTGGTCTCACCACCTGCAGGAGACTGCTGCCCCGTGAGCCAGTTACAGATAAGTGTATAAAGATCAATGAATTTCCCACCTTTAAATTAGTTAAGAAGGAAAGCAAAACACCTTCTCATTCCGTGCCACTCCACACAAAATACAAAAAATGTGATTTCGGTGGATTTGAACCAGACATCCTCCGGACCTGAGTGCGGTTCTTTAACCTCTCAGCCCCAAAATAAATACTAAATAATTCCTGGCTAATCAACTTGGATTCACAATCTCTAGTATGAAAAAAACCATGACTACCTTGAACTGTTGGAGATACCCGAGGGACATGTCTTAACATGTTTCAGTGATTACAATCAGGCACCTTAAAAAAGCTAGCCTTACTTTAATGTATGTAGTGGGGCAGGTGGCAGCTCACTGTCTCACTGGTGGAGTTCACCTGTGAACACGCCGACAGCAAATCCGCATTTGTCAACAGATGGGCCTGGACAGATGGAGATTCTAACACGGCAGCAGATATCCTTTGGCGTTGGACAGTTTTAGTTTTGATGATTAGAAATAAGTAACTGCAGCAACATTAGGATTTGAGGTTTAAACACGTTATTTAGACTTGGGTCAGAGAAAATCAGGAATCAGTCTGAAATAAAATGAATGTACACTTGTGCCACACAGTATCAAAGCAAATTTCTATGAGAGCTGACAAAATTTAATCAATCAATCAATCGATCAAGTTTGATTTATATAGCCAACATTTACAAATCAAATTTGTCACACAGGGCTTTACAGGGTTGCTAACATTCTCTGTCCTTAGACCCTCAGCCAGGGTGAGGAAAAACTACCAAAGGGAAAAAACCCTTTTTACAGGGAAAAGAAAAAAAAATGCATAGGAGATTACCAGAGCAGAACAATACAATACAATGAACATGCAGAATATATTACAATAAATGCCACAGCTAAAGACACAAAGTATGCAGTTTATACTATGTTCTGTAAGTAAGCAGAAGCTTACTTTAGATATTTAGAAAAAAACTGCTGTATATTTAGTAAAAATGCACCAAATATTCAGTCACTTGAAAATAAATTTGTTAGAGATGGAAAACTGAGAATTCACAAAAGCATTAGTGAGAGAAAATCCTAGGAGGAAAGACCTTTTAAGTCCCTTATATAAATGATCGAAACACAGTTTAATTCAAACACTTGTTTACAGCACAGCAAAAAACAAAAACTAAAAACAAAGAACTGCATGTACTTGACATTTCTATCATGCATCAAAATCTCCAGCCTTTTAATTTTCTCCTGATGATTTTAAATGGAATTTTATCAACTTAGGATTGCAGTAAAAATTATGTTTTTATATTTAATTATAATTCACTGACATTGGTAGTATTGTTGTTTACTGTGTATTGATTTCCTTGCACAGCCCCTCTTGCCCCAACCACTGACGTTGACCTCCTTCGAGGCATTCAGCATTCTACAAGTTCCAAAGCAGCATTTTTACCCCTTTTTTCTTTATGACCCTGTTGATTTTAAAGGACAACTAGAGAAGAATTCATTGTTCTAAAGGATGCTGAAGAACGACAACGCACAGGGAGATACACTGGGGGTAGATAAGAGAGAATATGTTCTGACAGGTGTCACTCCTAACTTTACTGCTAGAGTTTATATTTCCAGAGATGTGTGAAACTCTAACTTTGTTGGACTAAGCTTACAAGATTATTTTATCATCTCTTTTATGAGCTCCTGGTTTTGTTTTTCCGGTAAATATAATTAGAGACCCAATATACCCATTAGGCAATGTTTGAGGAGACTGACCCAACATAATTTATTGAAATTTTTATTAATTAATCACTAACAAAAGGTGGATTTCTATCATTTGTTCCCTTTGGTGCATCATTGAACATAGAATAATTAGCATCTCATTAATTTCTCCATGTGTTTATTCCATTTGTGAAGTTCAAACTCTATCCAGGGACTCAACCTCAGTGACTCTCTTGTTGTCAAGTAACAGCAGAGAACATTGGGTCACCATGACGGCTGCGATTCGTTACTAATGAAATTAAACTTTACAGGAGATAACCTGTGGACGTGCCCTGTTTCACAGCAGGATATTGGACAGCAAAAAAATTCAGTTATTAACCCAACCCCTGAAAAAAACAAACAAACATGCCCGGTGACACAGAAGTGCTTTCTGATAAAGGTAGAAAGAGAGCAGTTTCTTAAGTGTGAAAAATATAAAAACAAGCCATTTAATAAAATACTGAAAACCCCATCCTGGTCTCAAACCAAGGATGACTGCATTATTGGAATTGTCTGGATGAGGATTGGTTCATTGAATATTCACATTGATTAGACACTATAAACATCTGCAAGGTTTTCCCAGGGTCAAACCATCAATGAGGGCACATACAGTTCACACCTTTTTAACTGTAATACTGTAGCCACCAACTAACTCCAAGTAAATAGAAGAAAAATCTCCCCAGTGGATGGATAGCTTTTAATTACATTTATATCCCAGTAGACATGGGGACTTGAGTCTGAGACTCAGACTCGAGTCGCACTTAAGTCGCACAAACAAAGACTTGTGATTTGACTTGAGATTTGTCGTGTAAGACTCAGACATTGTTGTTATGACTTGCAAGTTGTGAATAAAGTCCATAATCAGGGAATTATCTATTTTATCATTTAACTTATTTCACATTTTCCAATGCGTTTCCCAGAGCTATGGAAAAATCGCAGGCAGAAGTAGTTCATTCCCTTAAGGTGCACTAAGGTTTGTAACGCATGTGTGCTGCCTCAAGAACACCTCAGAACACACAAGGATAGGTCAGTGGGCAAAGGGAAACTGGGCTTGAGTGGGAAGTTAACGTTACCGTTAGCAAACTAATTCAGCCACAGTTATAGTCTGTTGGCTAGTTTTATAGTTCCCCTCACCTGACGTTACAGTTTTATTTTATACTTCCGGCTACTACGTTTAGTGGCAAGTAGCAGCCTGCGTGTATTGAGCCTAACGTTAATTCTATGAATGAATGGTTGATATAGAGTAATGTTGTCACTGACATAACAGAAATGGAAACCTCTCCTTAAACAGCATGTAATGCATATGTTTTCTAAGCCTAAGCACATTCACAGTTTATTGTTTTGATCAACTTTGATGGTACAGTGTGCAATAATATATTATAGCCCTATACTGTAGTACAGTACAGTACATACAGTACTCAGTTACATATTTTCATTTTCCTTAATTTGTTATTTTCAGTTAATAAAAGCACAAGACCACAGACGCATATCAGTCCTTATGTACCCTGTAGTATTCACAAAATACAATTTTTGCTCTTTCAATTTATTTCATTGTTTTGCTTTTTTTCTTGTCACAACATAATCTTTTAAAATACAATAAACAAAAACTAATACTGTTTCATTGGTCCATGTTAGTCCAATTGTTTTTTTGTTTTTTTTTTTCAGTTCACTCAGGTCAACGATGATGCACTCCAGTTATCAACGCACAGAGGAAATTGTTAAAAAGAAACTCCAGAGGCATTATGCTGTCAAAACTGAGGTTTAACAGTGTATTTCATGCTCTATATACAGGTCCGCAGTTCCTGGGCATTTTATATGACATTCTTTAAATCCCTCCTTCCGAATTTCTGCCTAACACTTATAATCACAATAAAAAAGAATGCTAGTTCATGTAAAGGTAGAATTGACACATGTCCAGCTTTTTTCTTTAACCTTTAATATTACCAATATTGTTCTTTCGGCTTCTCTTTTTTTCAAGGGTTGTCACAGCGAGTCAACATTTTCCATCCCTCTTTGTCCTCTGTATCCTTAACTATATCCAACTACCTCCATGTCCTTCCTCACTGCATCCATAAATCTCCTCTTTGTGTCCTACCCGATAGCTCCATCTCTAACCTTCTACCAATATAACCACTGTCCCTCCTCTGAACATGTCCAAACCATCTTAATCCAGTTTTGCCAGCTTTTCTCCAAACCTGCCTGTCTGTGTTGTCTAACTAATCATAATATTACCAATAAATCTAAACCTCTTTGGTATAGCTATGTGAAATACACACACGGCAGATACTAAACAAGGCTGAGAAGAGACACCTGTCTTTTTCAAATATGCCACCTTCCTTTCTCTTTCTCTCTCTCTCTCTTTCTCACACACACACACACACACACAAACACCTTGACACTCTGTGTACATATGTGACAGTGTGGAGCAGGATGGAAATCTTCTGTTTACACATTCGACACAACGCTCTGCTTAGCATCAGCCACATATGTCACATGGGAAGCTGCCGTCAGTGAGGCAGTACAGTCTGGAAACAGTAAACCTAAACACTGTTTGGAATAAATGACAAAATCAAACAGAAACATCCAAATCATCCCCTTTTGTATTTATTGCAGTCAAGTCTTCCATTTACCTGGGAGTGTGGCCAAGGTCAATACCATACTGTCATAAAAAAGGCATTTACTCTATAAATGGATTTGAAATCAATATGTTAATGAAACAAATGGACCTAAGATATAGAACTATGTGCCCCATTCAGTGAATGGACAAGAAAGATAAAACTGTTTCAAAACATACACTGAACGACAGATGCAGCCCTCCCCCCTCTCTGATACAGCTACTGTAATTTTAGTGTAGGGTCAGTGCATTCATTATGTGAGTGAAGTCATTGATTTCTTTTGCCAGATAATTAATTACGTCATTATGAGCTTACTGGGTGTTCAAATCAAACCCAAAGATTTGTCATGGGAAGTCAGTGTCAGAACAAAAATGTAAGTCAGCAGAATGAAAAAGTTAACAGTCAGATATACTGCACTCTCAGGTTGTACCCGATTGTTAACAAGGCCCTCCTACGATATAACAACGATAGCAGTGGCCCCCAGACATTCTGGGCATGAGACCCCTAATTTAGAGTAAATGAGGACCTCTACCTTTTAGAACCTCTGCTGGTGAGACAGTGACAAGTGACTCTGGGCAGTTGTCCTTAGTGGGAGCTGTTTTGGGAAAATGGATGGATAATTGTTAATGACAATTGTCTGCTGCCAGCTCTGCCTTAGGGAGGTGAGGATATTTTTGTCAGATTGTGCATAGGGAAAAAACACAAGTTAAGGTGAGTGTGAGAGGAAGTATGAAGATGCCCTCCCCTGCAGCAATAAGTATCCTGCATTTTCACTCTAAGTAGGGTAAAAAATCTAGAAACTGACAAGCTGTCTTCCTGTGATTGTCTGACCATGAATTATTAATGGGCACACTAGTTCCCCTGAGTCCTGGCACAGGATTTTCTGCTATTTTAAAGGCCCCAATTTTTAGAGACTTACCGTGACAAGCAGTGAAGTTTAGAGAAATCTGTAGAAATACACAACTGTGTAGGAAGAATCGACAAAATCCTTGCATTGAGTCACTTAGAGTTTCTTTTTCATTTTCGGTTTAAAAAAAAACTGTTAACACCAACACTTTTAAGTAGCTTCCATTAGGGCTGTCAATCTGCTCCATCTGTTTACACTGGAGAAAGGAGATGAGGCACATAGTTGTCATGTATCAAATCGAAGAGTTCATCCACTTGACTGTAGTGGCATGCCTGAGTTAACACTGACTTGTCATTTCCGTCCAAATGGAAGGTGAGAAAGATAAAAATAGAGGAAGAACTTGATAAAATCATCCTGCTCACAAAGCTTTCCTATTCCTGCCCTCCTTCAGGTCTGCACCCACACTTCATATTTACTGTATTTATATTCCACTGTATAATCCATTTGATGGTTTAAAATCCTTCTTCTTTGCTGGCACTAAATAAACACACAGTATATGTGGGTTTCTGAAAATCTTGAAAAAGACAAGAAGGATTAAACCTGAACCAATACGGTCTTAGATCAAAAACATGTTTGTTTTGATTAAATTCCGAAATAAGACTTGGTTGGAGATGTTTCACTTCTAAGAACTATCGTATATTTACTTATCGAATTCATGAACGTTGTTCCGATTACAAACAATATACAAGTTTATACACCTAGGAAATCCTACTGTTTTCAGAAATTAAAATGAAAGACTGAAATTAAAATCCTACCACTCTGGTAATGTTGCATCTTCTCTGTGTACTTGATTCCTTTCTTGATTAATAGTTTTTCAGAATGGCTAAAGTCATCAAAATGATCAACATGAAAACCGATTTATATGTTTATAGATTTATCTGTGGTGGGTTGTGCTCTCCCTTCTGTGCATCCTTCCCATTCCTCCACCTTCATGAATCATGCTTATGTCCCATAATCCTATTAAACCTTAATGGTAAAGGCATTCCAGCAGCACAATGTCGATGCAAAGTTTTTTTTTGACATTAATGGGAACTTCGATAAGTCATTTGGGTTCATCAGAGCAAATGCATGGTTGTGACCTGCGTCACAAGTGGGATTAGGTTATTGTTACGTTTTAAATCAGCCAAATATCAATCACATTCACAGCTGGAGGACAAGCCTACTTTGACAGGTGTCCTTGGTTCTCCTTACTCCTGTGATTTTTCTGCTCCTCTTTTTCCCTCTAAGGTGTAGTTCCCTGGAGGCCTTTTGGCTTGACAGGTGTCCGAGTCGATCCAGGATGCACCACGACAAAGGTGAAATAGAAAGACATCTACATCTGTGGCTCCCATTTTAATATGTCACGAGTGACCGAGGAGCAAAGTCACGTACATGCTTAACAGGCGCTTTTGCACATTAACATAAACCAACAACAAGGTGTCCTCATACGACTGGATAAAGGTCAGCTGTGTGAGGAATTCTGCAAGTAGCAGATCTGAGGAGGCTGTAATCACTATTCACAACGCAACAACTCTTTATTATTGGGATACACTGCAATGATGCCAGGCTGTCATGCATGAAATTGAAGAACTGACATATTGTGTTTTCATCTCCACTTTTATTTGTCAGCTCTCCACAGTTCAATAACAAGTTGACTCAGTCACTCATTCAAGACCCGGGACTTTGTATTGCTCAACATTTTTATTAAAGATTGCAATAAAAAAGGGAAAATGCTTTCGACGCCTAAATACATTAGTGTGTCAGTATTCACTGCAAAAAAAGTATTGTCTATCAAAATGGTTACAACACAGCAACAGTTCAGTGGTTCATCACATTCTAATAGTTAATAAAAAAAAACAACTTTTGTAGTACTATGACTACATTAAAAGTGTTTCAGACTTAGCTTCACACTGCACCACAAGTTCATGCATGTAAATACATCGTCCACTTCCCAGTTTTCTCAGTATGACACTTGTTTAACACAGTCTGTCTGATTTCTGTCATATTTTACCTTTCTCCTTTTACATTGACATATCCAACCCACCTGCTGCTGTTCCTGACAATGACTTTGACAAGTTTTAACATTACATTCTTTTCATCCATCTGCCTTACATGACTTAACATGCACACTGGCAGATTGCCTAAAGTTTGAGAATATATATATACACTTAATTACTGTGTTGGTAAAGTTCTTCTTGCTATGTGGTGATCTTCCTTAAGTAGGTGTTTTCAGTGTGTAAGTATACAAAGTAATTTTCCTGATATACAGCCCTTCTAACTGATTGCCAGCACCCAAGGCCTTTGCATTTAAAAAAGTTTCATTGTCATTCAACAGTATTGAAAATTCTTCAACCTCAAGTGGAGGATAATCTTGCAGGATATGGTATTGTTTAGGTAGAATACAAGGAATGTTTAATATTATCAGGCATTATGTTATTGCTTAAATTGCTAAAATCAAGCTGATAACAGTGTTATCAGAGTGACTGTTATTATTGGACATTCCAACAAAATACATTTTTTATTTTACTGACACAGTAACAACAAGTGAGTAGTTGGTGTATTTTGATTCAGATTTTTAAGCATGGTTCCGGGGGACAAATATAGTCCAGCCATATATACAAGGATTGATTTTTATTTGCACTACCATTCTGTCTCTCATGGGATGATGAAAGTGAGAGTCAGCAAGATGTAGCTACATATTGGTGTTGGTTGGTTGGTGAAAACTGGATGTATGAAAAATATATTCCAAGCCTCAAGACTGTTGCTGTTGGCTGTCTGTGCATACAGGATGTGATGTGACAGCTGAGCAGGGCTGTAATGGCATAGATGAATTCACAAATGGTAGCCCTGGGGACCACTGGGCACTGGGAGAAGAAGGTGACCTGGTCAGGGGGTGCAGATTTGCTTGGGGGGAGGGGACAAGTGACAGTCATAGAGGGAAACTATCTTGGTACAACTAGAACACTGTCGGTGACTAATGGTTTTATGCCTGGATCAACATCCTCATTTTTGTCGTCTTTGTCTTTAAGTCATTCATCATATATGGCGATACACATTAAGCAGATAAATGACTTAACAAACTAAAAGTTCAATCCAACATGATCATTTACCAAAGATGTGTTTGTTAATAAGCTATTAGTGTGACAATGGAATGTATTTATAAATTAAACATCCCGAACCGCCTTGTTAGAGGCAGCAGCATAATAACATGGCCTGTACAGAAATGTCAGGTTTTCTATGTTAGCCAAAAGGAAATCAGAAAACTATAGCTTTAGCTTTAAAATTAAATTATTAGTTTTACTCTAATTTCTCTTCTCTGTTACTGCTGAATCAGAACAAGTTCAACAATTCAGTCAGTTGCATTCAGATCCTTGGACGAACACTAAAATATATATTACTGGTGCTTTCTACGTGATGGACATTGCTGGGGCACTTGCAGAAAGACAACGGCTTAGTCTTTGGAGATTCATCACGTCATGGAGGCCAGTGATGTAGGAGAAGATGTAAGAGGTCTTTGCTTTAGCAACATACTAGTTCTTAAGGCAGTGGTTGAAGACCTCAGCTCTCCTTTAAGAGAAGCAGCCTAATTTTCATTATTAAAAGTAGAGTTATTGTTTGATGATAAAAAAGATCTGCCTTTTTATTCGGACTTAAACTTCAAAGGAAACTTACAACTAGGGGTGTGATGATTCACTCACGTAACGTTCCGATTCATATCTCGATTTACAGGCTACGATCCGATTCAGGAATGATTCATGAAAATATCAAACGATCGATCCAGTTCGATCCGATTCGGTACAGTTCGATTGCTTTTTTGAATCTTGAAAAAAAATGTCGCAACTTTGCTTTCAACAACGCTATACAGCTGCCAGTCTTTTTAGTTTAGTTAAAAGGGGAAAATGGAATTTCAAACAACACATGGTTTTATAAGAAAGAATCAGCAAGAGGCTAGTTTTCATCTTTAGTCCCCTGGCCATGATGTTAAAAGGCAAGAAGCACACAACACATATACAATAGAAAATACATATGCACTTTTTATACAATTAAGAACTTTTTACAGCTTCATCTGGCATATCCTTTCGAATTGGATGATCATTTGCAAGGTTAACCTGATTTTTTTTTTTTTTTTTACATAATTTGTCAATATGGCCTTTAAAGGAGAGCTGGGAATCTAATATTAACCCAGGATATTCAAACTAATTGACAATTTGTATTAATTTGTATATCCATTAACAAGTATATCAGGAGCAGGAGACTTTCTACTAATTTAAATGAAATACATGCCTACAGTTTTAGAAAGGGTTAGGCCGTCTCTCCAGGTGACTGCCAGGGGTGTAGCCACACCCCTTAAAATGGGTGGGTCCTGAAAAAATTAAGACACACAAACTCCAATCAGACATGAGTGAATAGATGTATATATGTGTCTATTGGCTTGCCGCTGTAGTGGGCGAAAGCAGCCAATGTCTCGCCTATGTGTAATGTAATTTGTGGGCGGGGCCATGGAGCAGGAAACCGAACCACGTGAAACAATCGGACCGATTTACTGCATTATCAATCGTTCGAGGCTTCTTGGACTGGGGCACTCGGATCATGTAGGACAGTGTTCCCCAACACTATTTGCGCCATAGACCGGTCAAACATCTAGAAATTTTTTCGTGGACTGGTCTTTGAGGTGTAGCTGATAAATACCACTAATGAAAATGAAACGTCAAGCATAAAAGTGGTATTTTTCGGACATCTCCTGGACACACAAACACGCGGAGATCTGGTCCTTTATCAAAACACTTTATAGCGTCTAATAATAAATAAAACATAAATTGTGTTAAGCTGTGCTTCATCTCTCTGTGGCCCGGTACCAATTGCCCCACGGACCGGTACCGGTCCACGGCCCGGTGGTTGGGGACCACTGGTTTAGGACACAGACGAATAACCGCTCCAAAACGATTAATTTGCACACCCCTACTAACAACCTACGTACGGCAACAACTGCCTCATGAACATCCTGTGAATATTACTGTTCACTTGTTTTGGAAAATGTGAAGCAGTTGGAGTGCTGAACATTTGCATTCATGTTTTTTTTCATGGATTAGCAATTAACTCGCTTTCTTCCTGCTGAGGTTGGTTGCTAGTGGCTATTTATTTAACTGTTAGCAGCCCTGACTGAGAAGTTGCTGTTTCCACTGTCTAGCTACTTTGCAGAATGTAGATAACACGTTGCACAGCATGAGAGACAAATGAAGCAACAACAGAAAAAAAAAAAAAAACAGAGGATGCGGAGAGGCTTTAATAGTAGTGGCACAAAACATGAAAAAAATATGAATCGTTTGTCACGGTTTGGGATGTGTGTGTACTGCACGGTTTATACGATACATGGGATGCATTGTGCAATCTCGTGCCTGGATGTGATTGTGATAGTGTACAACTGAACTTTCGCGCGAAAGAGGACAGAGGAGGTGTAAAGTGAGAGCTGCATCACGTGTAAAAAAAGTAGAAGGGAAGAGGGCTGCCCGGAGATGGAGGATGCGCCAGCGTCATTTAAGTCTGGTGTTTGAGATCATTTCGGATTCCCTGTTAGCTATGATGATAGCGGTAAGAAAGTCACTGACAGAACCGCAACAATATGCAAACACTGTGCAATGTGCATTCCATATACCAGTGGAAACACTTCAAACATGTTTTCTCATGTAAAAAGAAGTCACCCGAATGCATCGCAGCATGAGGATAAAATAGAGCCTGTAACTGTCAGGAATCAACTGTCCGAAGCATTTAAACAGCCTCTCAGTGATAAGTCAGACTGGGCAAAAGTTATAACTAAAGCAATAGCCATGTTCATAGCAAAAGACATGATGCTGTACAGTGTGATACAGAGGGGAGGATTTCGTCATCTTAATGAAGTACTCAAGCCGTGGTATAAAATAACCTTCCGCCGGCATTGTGGCACCACTTTAATTCCAGACCTGTATGAGGAGATACAGGAAGAAATAGTCAGGGAATTGTCTAAAACAGGCCACAGAGCTCTCACTACAGATGGATGGACCTCTAGGGCCACTGAAAGTAACCTCACGGTGACTGCTTACTATTTTACTTTATGCAGTGGGAAATGAAATGCTGCGTCTTGCAAACACGCCCCGTTTATGAGAGTCACACGAGTTAACGTTTCTCTGAAACGCTGACAGACGCAGTGGCAGAATAGAACCATTGCCTCACTTTAAAAATAATGAAATGTGTTTGATTTTTATGCAACATTTCATCCACTGCCTGCATTTTTGTTTTTAATAGATATGTTATTACAGTGGCACTTTGAGTTCAGATAAGAACCCCAGTCATACATTTGAAAACACTGCATTTTAATTTCAAGAGAAAATAAATAAATGAAAGGCATGTTCATGTTGAAATCATCAATGTCTTCCCTATATCAAAATACCACTTAGCTTTCCTTAGAGTTAGTTTAAATCATGTGCCTTACGTTCAAATTCATGATTACAATATACTAACTATTTTTTTTTAACTTTAATACTGTATAAAACTATAGGGCTATCATATACTACATTGTTGGAGTGGTAAAAATTAAAGAAAAAAAACAGAACCGTACCGAACCGAAAACCATGACCTTAGACCGTGATACGAACCAAACAATGAATTTTGTGAACCGTGCCACACATAGGGTTTTAGTTATTCAGCACTGCGTAAGAGCAAAAAGGTTTTATCTTACACACATTATTGTTTGGCTCTCCAGAAAACATCTCTTATTGCACATGTTGTTCAGTGGAACGCTACAATCACACCAACAGTAAAATACAATGTATGTACATATAAGTACATGTTGTAATGTACACAGTGGCGGGCCATGCATTTCAACCACAGACCTTCAGTGACGTCATAGTTTTGTGACGTCAAATTAATACACCTCATAATAACTTTTTTTTAGTATTTTTAACATTTAACTCTACCAGTGGCCAAATAGTTGATGACTTGTTTCGTCCCCACTAGGTTATGGTGTTGTCCCTGCGAACAACGGGACACATTTTTGAAAAAAAAAAAAAAAAATCTATAAACCGACTTCTTTGCCCACAAGTAGTCAAATTGCAAAAGCATATGGCAGGAAGTTTGACAAAGGTAATTTTTAATGCTTTGGATTATATGGAGATTAGATGAGTGCAGTCCCAAACATGTAAATAGTTCTTTAGTACGACTTGTATCATTTAACTTTGTTACAAATTATTTAATACCTATTTACCATTGCTCCAGGGTATTGGAACGGAGAATTCGGCCTCTAATCGAACCTCAAATTCAAGAACAGTGCGGTTTTCGTCCTGCTCGTGGATCAACACTGGACCAACTCTACACACTCCATAGAATTCTTGAGGGATCATGAGCAGGGGTTGGAGGCTCTTTGCTTAGAGCTGTCCAGACCTTGAATGAGCGAAGCAGGAGCTTGGTTTGCATTGCCGGTAGTAAGTTGGATCTGTTCCCAGTGCATGTTGGGCTACGGCAGGTCTGTTCGGGAGACACCAGATTTCATCTCTGCTTTCTTGACCGGAAAAAGGTGGTCAGCAGGTCCCGGGGGAGACCCTGCCTCAAGTGGAGTTAAGTATCTTGGGGTCATGTTCACGAGTGAGGGAAGGATGGAACGGGAGATCGGGACAGGCGGATCGGGGCAGCAACCACAGTCACACACTTGCTGTATCGGTCCGTTGTGGTGAAGAAAGAGCTAAGCTAAAAGGCAATGCTCTCAATTTACTGGTCAATCTACCTTCCTACTCTCACCTATGGTCATGAACTTTGGGTCATGTACAAAAGAACACAATCCTGGATACAAGCAATAAGTTTTCTCTGTAGGGTGGCAGGGCTCCCTCTAAGGCTCCCTTAGAGATAAGGTGAGGAGCTCTGTCACCTGGGAGGAGCTTGGAGTAGAACCAGAGAGGAGTCAGTTGAAGTGGCTTGGGCATTTGCATCAGATGCCACCTGGATGCCTCCCACGGGAGGTTTTTTTGGCCCACTAGGAGGAGACCCAGAGGAAGACCTAGGACACGTTGGAACAACTATGTTACCTGGCTGGTCTCGGAACGCCTTGGGATCCTCCCAGATGAGGAATTGTCTGGGGGGAGGAAGTCTGGGTAACAGGTTCCCAATATAGAGCTCAATGACTTCATTTTGATGTGACTTTGACATACTGGACATGGACTCCAGACATTTAACTTGGTCCAAAAGTATTTTATCGCAACCAGTACAGAGGTGAGAAAGTAAATGGAATACACAG
>JAFBJS010011097.1:0-35194 GCA_016785265.1 Paraplagusia blochii | reverse complement strand
GATGTGTATAAGAGACAGGGAGCTTGGTTTGCATTGCCGGCAATAAGTCGGATCTGTTCCCAGTGCATGTTGGACTACTGCAGGGCTGTCCTTTGTCACCGGTTCTGTTCATTACTTTAATGGACAGAATTTCTAGGCGCAGTCAGGTGCCGGACGGGGTCCAGTGTGGGAGACACCAGATTTCATCTCTGCTGTTTGCAGATGATGTTGTTCTGTTGGCCTCATCGAACCAGGACCTGCAGCATCATTGGGGCTGAGTCTAAAGTGGCTGGGATGAAAATTAGCACCTCTAAGTCCGAGGCCATGATTCTCGACTGGTGGCAAGTACCCTCCAACCCGGTGGAGAGATCCTGCCTCAAGTGGAGGAGATTAAGTAACTTGGGGTCATGTTCACAAGTGAGGGAAGGTATCGGTCCATTGTGGTGAAGAGGGAGCTAAGCCAAAGGGCGAAGCTCTCAATTTACCGGTCAATCTACGTTCCCACTTTCACCGAGGAACCTAAAGAACACAATCCCGGATACAAGCAACGGAAATGAGCTTTCTCTGCAGGTTGGCAGGGTGCTCCCTTAGAGATAAGGTGAGGAGCTCTGTCACCCGGGAGGAGCTCGGTGTAGAGCCATTGCTCCTCCACATCGAGAGGTGTCAGTTGAGGTGGCTTGTGCATCTACATCAGATGCCCCCTGGACGCCTCCCATGGGAGGTGTTTGTTTCATGGCCCACTGGGAGGAGACCCAGAGGAAGACCTAGGACACGTTGGAGCAACTATGTTACTGGGCTGGTCTCGGAACGCCTCGGGATCCTCCCAGATGAGGAAGTGTCTGGGGGGGAGAAGTCTGGGTATCCCTCCTCTGAATGCTGCCCCACGACTCGGCTCCAGATAAGTGGATGGATAATTAGCATGACAAAAATCTATAAAAAATACAGATAAAATGTTTGCACTCACCAACATGGATCCATACCGTGCCTAGATATTTAAAAATAAAATCCATACTTCTTTCTTTATTGAAAATATTTTCGCTCTATCAATTTATTTTTGAGTTTCAGATTCATTAGCAAGTTTTTTTCTATGGACATGGAGGCTAACACTGAAAGCCATGTTCGTCTGTCCAGCCGTATTTCTGCCAGCGCTTCAATCCCAAGAACGAGTGTTTAGGCAGTGGACACAGTGCTGGTTACAGCCAACATGCCAATGTGTAAAGTTGCCCCATACTCTCACTCAGATTTTTGAGCCGAAGAAAAGCCAAGACATACATTACAGTCAGTTCTATTTAAAGTCTGGGTAAATCATGGGACACGTACATGTTGCCTTCTAGGTAGGGCCAGCTAGAGGTTGCAATCTTGCGAGTTGATTGTTTTTTTTTCTTTGATTCTGAATGCTCTGGCAGATGGAACCTGGCCACACAAGCTAGAAGAAATATAATTGGATAAAAAAAGTTTTATTCAACTTTTTAAATGTAAAAAAACTCTTTCATATTAATAAAAATAAATAATAACACAATGTCATTTAAAAATATTTATGAATAAATGTGTTTTTCAGAGTAAGTTTAGGCCAGCAGAGAAGGCTTTGCTGGACTGCACTAATGGCCGCCCACTAAATGTGCAGTTCTACACACCTTTGATGTTGTTTTACCTAAGCATCCAACTGTGATCCTTAAAAAAAGGAAAGCAAAGCAAACACTTTGTCATTGTGATCCATACGACCACACACAATGAGATGTGACCATCTGACCCGTCACCAAAGTAAACAGTGGGCAGCTTTGGGTCCCAGGGGAGCAGTGTGTGGGCCTGGTGATATAACCCTCTGGACCCAAGTACAGTGTGGTTCTTTAAACACTAGGCCACAACTGCCTGGATTAAACTAATAAACCAAAATCAGCAATTGTAATAAATATAACTCCAGCATATTTACGTAAGTTGAAAAGAACAAGTCAAGTAGTTCTGACCTGTTGTCAAATCACACGTCAAATCACAGTCAAATCCCAGGGAGTAGATATTTTAGACTGTTGTCCGCTTCTCTGCTTTGGCAAACTATATATGCACCTTGCACCAGTCTTGCAAGTGGACTTTGTCAGTTATTTTATTTTGGTACAATTATAAAATAAATGTTCCCAATGTATATAATAATAATAATAATACATTTTATTTGGAAGTGCCTTTCAGACACTGTACAAGATATACATAGAAAACATAGCAAAGCACAATTAAATAATAAAAGAAAAAGAGGGGTAAACATAAGGGAGAGAAACAAGGAGTAGAAGTGAAGTTACTGAGGGTAAGCAAGGTGAAACAGATGCGTCTTGAGTCTTGTTTATAATATCAGTATTACGGAGGTCTGGGGGAGAGAATTCCGGAGTTGGGGAGCACAGCAAATGTGAGAAGTAGTATTTTAAAGTTGAGTTTTATAGGGAGCCAGTTGAGATGTTGTAGTGCAAGGGTGATATGATGGAACGATGCAATACATATATCCTATATGTATATATATATATATATATATATATATATATATACAGTATATGATATATATATATATATATAATCACAATTACTGTTAATGTTATAAAACACATTGGCTCATAAGGTGAAGAAACATGGCCCAACAACAAATGATTATTCACAGGAATCCAGAGCTGTACATAAAAATACAGTGCCTGCGGTGAGCCTGAAAGCTAATTTCGGCAGAAATCTTTTAAATGAGACATTTAACTCAACACAGATGATATGAAAAAAGAGCCTCAATTAACATTTAACCAAGTGATAAAACATGGGAACACAAACAAATGCTCCTCTGGGCACGTGGAAAATAAGCCCTAATTAACCAGACATAAAATATTAAACAAAGATAATAAGAGGCCACCCAACAAGGAATCCAGAGCTGTACATAAAAATACAGTGCCTGCGGTGAGCCTGAAAGCTAATTTCGGCAGAAATCTTTTAAATGAGACATTTAACTCAACACAGATGATATGAAAAAAGAGCCTCAATTAACATTTAACCAAGTGATAAAACATGGGAACACAAACAAATGCTCCTCTGGGCACGTGGAAAATAAGCCCTAATTAACCAGACATAAAATATTAAACAAAGATAATAAGAGGACACCCAACAGTGGCAGACTGTACTAGGTGGAAAAAGTAAAGATGTTGATTTTATTTAATAAAGGGAGGTATTTACAAAAATGTACTTTATGTACCAGATGTGATATACACTGGTCAAACTACATAAAATGTTATTAAGTCAGATGTGTAAGATTGATAATTAGCAACAAATCACTCTGGGATTAGTCCATCATTCCACTTGTTTCACATCACCTAGTAATAATATCTTTTGCAACAGTCATATGTTCTTTTGATGTATAATACTGCACACATATCCATGATTTATGGCAAATTGCCTCTGTCCCGGTGTATCCTGGCTGCTATAACTACACTGCAGCCTTTCTCCTGCACTCGCAGCACAGATTGATGTGTATAATTTATTTACTTTTTGTCAGATTTTAAATAGGTAGCATTAAAACCGCCAGAGTAACCCTGGTGACTGAGCCGACAGCTACACTGTCACCATGCATCACCATGCAAATGCATTTCTTGCTAATGCATTCCTTTGCATAACCTTCCAAGCCTACAGTTATGCTATGTTGCTTTTCAACAAAAATAAAAGAACAATGCAGAATTAAAAAAAAAAAATGTTGTTAAAATATAAGCTAAGTCAGAAGAATTTTAATAGTCCGCCTCGAGTTCATATTGTTGCGAAAAATAAATACAGAGCTATAAAAATAATAACCCGCCTCATCCAGTAGAACAGTATTTCGCAAACATATTTGGCTGCAATTCTCTTTCTGTTTCCCACCAGGGTTGTTACGCGCCCAATTCCTGACAGCTGAAGAAGAAACAATTTAAAGCGCAGCAATAAATACACATAAGACTCTCAACTTCAACTAATGTATAGCCTGTATCCATTCATTAGCATTTTTACATATTGAGTGTGAGGACATGCCAGCTGTGCATTACACTGTGCAATCTTCTTGTTTTTTTTTTAACCCAACTTCACAACAAACACATATGGCACACAGGCCCATCATCAATACACACCCTGCTTTTGCTCAACATTATCTATTAGTTAATGTTTGAAGCGTTGCCCTTTTGTCGCCAGAGGGAGAGACCTTTCCCCTACATCTGAGGACACCAGAGAGAGAATATGAAATTAACATTTCATTGTGTTCCAAAGTCTGTCAGACAAATTTATGTGGACATCCCGTCAATAAATGGTTGAAAGATTGATGGGCTGTGATGCCACATGGAACACTAAGTAGCTGGTGGGAGTCTATTCATGCGCTATTTTTGGAAGATCCCCTGTTCTTCTCGATAATGCAGTAGGCCAGGGTACTGATGCACTTTTGCAAGCACTACTCTGCTCTTGGGAATGTGGAATGAGGGAACAAGAAAGGGCGTAATGTCACAGAAATGTCCTGTCATTGCTAAAATGTGTGCAATAAAGAATTTAGAGCTAATTTTGGAGCTGACTCGGCATGCTGCTAAAGTTTCCTATTTGCCAAATCGTTCTGTACTGTTGTTCTACAGTGAGTTATGAATCAGTTGTCATTTGTCATTTGAAGGTGCTCAGGCTTCAAACTCAACAGAAACCTGAAAGTCGTAATCATCTAAAAAACTGAATGGCTGCTCCAAACATAGCTTCAATAACAAAATAGATATAGACTTTTTTCTTTCCTTCCGAAAAGGAAATTGTGTATGTTATTATTAAATTGTAAGGAAAGCTATTTAGCTGAAATGTGCCAGTACATTGGTTGAGCTTCACAGAGAAAATTGAGTTCTGGTATATATCTGTCTGTCTGGTTTATACAAGTAAACGTAATTTAATCGAATTCCAACTTTGAGTAATAAAAAAACCCAAATGCCCATGCAATGTGTTTTTAACACTGAACTAAATGACTTGTAAATTGTTTTTGCATTGCTTTATCCCTACTGTGGTATTTAGTATTGGTCTGAGCTGGATTACCAAATTATGACTGTATTGTATGTATATGCGTACTTTTCTACTTTTCATAAACACACATACACAAATATATTGTGTATATATATATATATATATATATATACACATATATGTATAAATCTAGTACAGTAGCTGCAATATATAAATATATATTACAGTTGAATACAATCAGGTCATTTTTGGAACAACTGTATAAAACTATAAAGGATTCCCTGCTGTATCATGTGAAACAATATTAATTCAACCACGTTTAATTGCCTTTTTATTATCTATATTGGCATTACGGAGAGGAGTCTGCATGACTGCAGGGCTGTTTAATCAATGAGTTTAATTTCTTCACTGTAATTACATTATGGGTGGTCAGATTGTAAGCTGCACTGTAGTCATGTAAAAATTAGAGAATGAGATCTACTCTCCAGGCATTTATTATAAAACATATTTACACCAGAGAATATAAAGCTGCCTGATCAGTTGATGGGGCACTCCCTATTGACAGTGGGTTTCAGTGTGCATGTGAATGGTCGTCTCTATGGGCCACTTTGCTGGAACGATGTCCTGTCATTGGTGAACTTCCCCCCACCTCCACCGCCCTCTAGCCCCACAATGGAGTAGGTTGGTAGATGAATGGATTAATGGATAGAGGAGTTTGTCTTAGTGACAAACGCTTGAAGAACAAACTTCAGGGATTCACCTAACAATTTTATTCCAAAGAATTGACCGTCTGTGACGGCACACTTACTCATAAGTCTTCATTGCTGTTGATTTGACTAAAGTAAACAGTAGCTAGCTTTTGAGAGAGGATAAAAGGTATAAAACCCATTTTCATTAAGAAGGAGTTCATTAGATACTCTGCAATAAGAAAGCAGTAAAAAAGGTACGAACGTGATATTATATTCGAAACGAACAAGTTCAGGGATGTCTGGGCGGAAAAAGTTCGCGCTATTTTAAAATAATTTGAATCACCAAAACGCTGTGTTACTTGGCCACTTTGCTGGAACGATGTCCTGTCATTGGTGAACTTCCCCCCACCTCCACCGCCCTCTAGCCCCACAATGGAGTAGGTTGGTAGATGAATGGATTAATGGATAGAGGAGTTTGTCTTAGTGACAAACGCTTGAAGAACAAACTTCAGGGATTCACCTAACAATTTTATTCCAAAGAATTGACCGTCTGTGACGGCACACTTACTCATAAGTCTTCATTGCTGTTGATTTGACTAAAGTAAACAGTAGCTAGCTTTTGAGAGAGGATAAAAGGTATAAAACCCATTTTCATTAAGAAGGAGTTCATTAGATACTCTGCAATAAGAAAGCAGTAAAAAGGAGTTGCACATGGAGCAACGAGGGATTTTGAAAGTTCATGGAGTGACGAGCTTTACAAAGATCCGGTTGCTCAGTACTCCTGCAGGACAACCCCACTCTCCCTACAGTTATCCCTACAGTGGTATTTAGTATTATACTAAATGCCGTGGTGCACCTTCCATCTGGCACAGTTGGCAAAGTGTTTTTTATTCTGCTTCTCTTCACGGTGGTGTCAGGGTTGAGACCTGCCATGTAAACTGTACCAACACCTTGTTAAACCAGCAGCTCAGGTAAAGCGTTCCACCCAGCCCCTTTTCACCTGCTCACTTGTTATGAGAGGCAGCAGTCTCCACGACTGCCACCCAATTCACATTGCACTCCACCTTTTCTTCCTCCAGTTCTAAGCATAGGCTGTATAGGAAATAAGGATTGCAATGAAGAATGTTAAGTGTTAAGTTAAGTTAAGTTAGGGATGTCCGATATAACGGTCCACCGATAAATATCGGGCTGATATGAGCACAATTTTTAATATCGACTTATATCGGTTATATCGGTTTTTCCACCGACATTATTATTTATATACTGCAAAGCCTCGATCTCTGCAAATTCCTCATGAGGAACTGAGTCAGCAGTACTGACACTCTGACCTGCATGTGATTAATGATTTCATTTAAAGAGACAGCTACGATGAGCAATGCTACAGTAAATGTCTGGTGGTCTGGAGTTTTTTGTGGTGGTCTGGAGTATTTTGTGGATAGAAAACTGTAATTCTTAAGTGCTCCAAGGAGCTGGTCATGCGAGGGTTGGGGGAAGAGTTTAACACTTTATCACGAGGCGTTTTTATGCAGCGAAGTAAATAAAAACAACATGAAATGGACTCAGTGAAACAACAACACAGCAGCAGCGGAAGCGGCAGCAGCAGCTGTCTCTCTCGCTCAAAAGAAGTTAAATGTGGTAAAGAACAGACAAGAGCAAAATAATGAAATACAGTAAAGAACAGAGAAGAACAAAAGAAATAAAACTTCACAGAGTTCATCGTCCTGGAGAACCAGCCGTTCTCTCCCGTTGAAGACGCTGTTTTTACTAAACTTGTGGAGTTTCTGTAGCCGTGCTATGTTATGACTAATCGTATTCAAAATAAGTATTTCTCATTTGCCAGTGAAACACCGTTCAGTGTCGTCTTTCATGTCATCAACAAGAAGTTTCGTTTACATTGTTACCATGCTGAAATGTTTTTTTTTTCTCTCATTAAAGAAGCTTTTTACTCTTATACTGCAGCTGTTTCCATCTGTGACTATATTGCCTATTGTTGTAAGGGCTGAATGAGCCCAGTTTATAATGTTAATCAATGTTTTTGGAAAGTTATTCCGTCCAACACTAGACTTCTTGTGTATCAAATGCTGCACAAAGAATCATAGGACTATTTCAGACAAAATGGTAAAAAATAAATGTGTAATTTTTCTATAACTTATATTGAAGTAGCAAATTTATGTTGTACACAGTTATTCATAGAATGCCTTAAGTCTGGCATCACAATAATTCTGGGGGAATTAATTGCGTATATCAGTATCGGAAATTAAGTGTTTGGGCAATATTGGTTCATATCGCTATGTGTAAATGTTATATCGGACATCCCTTGTTATAGTATGTTTACATGACTGTGGTCTTGATGGATTCTTCTGTAGTCTACTTAATGTGTAGGTGTGGTACTGAGCCCCCACCACTTTCCTTTATTACCATGCAACCATGGACAGTGCAACATGTCTGAGTGTTTGGCATAAACAGTCATTAAGTACAGAATATGTGGTCCACATGCAGAATTCACAGGTCACTTACCCACATTGTAAAAGCATCATACCCTGGATTAGGTATGATTGATTCAAAATCTCCTGCTGGAACTTTAGGAAACACTCAGTCACTGTCCATATCAATTGACTCTATTTGAGAGAAGCCCAAGAGGTTCCTATAAAAAATTATATCAATGGGAATTGTTACTCTGTAAGCACTGGATGACACTTCCATAAAAGATACACTGGTCACTAAACTAAGCTGAAGAAACACTGCACTTGGAAGTTACTTTCTGACAACAAAAAGCCAATGAGAAATGGTTAAATATTTTTTTTATTCTAATAAATATTTAAGTCTGCATTTAATGACCCTAAAATACCTCTTTTCACATAAACTATTAATAACAGAAAATAAGAAAGGGGAGGGCTGTCCCTAGGACCCAGTAATAGATAAGCAGAGGGAGATGAATGACTGAAAGAGGAAAGGTTGTCAGTGTGTATATGGGAGCCTGAAGCTGAGACTGGTGGGTTAGGGACACGTCCTGCCATCCATATGCCATAACAAATTTAGGCTATTTCCAAATGACCATGAGTCATAATTGCAGAAAAGTGTGTGTGAGGTCTATTTGCAGCAGCTCCAACACATTTCCTAGATCTGACCAGTGCAGAGGTGGCTGCTGGTGGCCTATTTCTGGGACCTGCCCTGTCACCGTGCACTTTCGTTTTCCACTGTGTTGCCCTGGAGTATTGTCCCCATTTTGTCACTTTTTTTTGTCCAAATCCTTTCACAAATTCACTTAGTAAACACAGGCCACTATTGGGTGCCCTTGCAAAACAAGGCTGGTGAATTTACTATTACACTTACAACTAACTAGTACTTTGCACTCACTCATTTTCCTCTGAGTCTTAAGGTCTACTCTGTTTATTGTGTATATTTCCACCCACGAGCATAACGTACTAATTCAGCATCAACTGTGTTTGGACACTGCACTGTACACAAAAATAAATCCCTTGTAGATGAGAACCTACCTGCCAATAAAAATATTTGTGATTCAGATTGTGATTCTATGAGTAATTTTGTATTCGCTTTTTCTTTATTTATTTTTATGTCAATTGATGGTTTTGACTGTTTTTGGATGAGGCATTTGCGAAATTTTCGCGATATTTTCACGTTTTTTATGTTATTGGCATAAAACAAATACCGCTGTGTTCTATTTGAAATTCAATTTCTGTGTTTCATATACTAAGCTTTTGAACAACATGCAAAAAAAAAAAATGAACAAAATGTAATCTGACGTTATTCAGCGACTACGTTGACCATGTTTTTCTTTCTTCTCTTTACGTGCTTCCGCGGCAATTGAATACTTTTTCCTGATAAATGCTACCATCTACCGTCTATATATAGGAACTTTAGTATAGCACAGTACCGTTGAGAAGATGACCGACTCGATAAATGATTGTGCACACTCATTTGATTTTATTATTAAGGGATGGCTGGATTTAGTTTAATGACACTTTATACCTTGTTTCAACGAGACTCAACAATAACATACCAACACATACCGTTTCATGGTAAATTAACCAATTTACTCCGTAATGTACCCGAAGCATAACCCATAAGCTTTTTTACGTAAGCTTGAAAATAAGCAATAGTAATTTAATTTTTTTTGTAAGATTTATTAATTATAAAAAAATATCTCAACCTTTTCCGTCTTCTACTTTCGGTACTACAGGCAGCGGTTTCAAGGTGTCGTAAAGCAGCTTCAGCACGACGGAAGCCCAATAAGATACTTTACGGCAATTTGGGCCTAATGCTTATATTATGCTGGGAGCCTTCTTAAACTAACATTCGATTTAGTGTCACAAAGGTGGTGTGGCTGCTGCCTCGGTTCTGTAACATAAGATGGGTATAGAAGAGGAGACGGACCGAACCCTCTTCATCAGAAACTTAGACTCTCGCGTGACCGAAGAGCTTTTGTTTGAATTGTTTTTACAGGTGATGGCGACAAACGCATCGTGCTAACGTTCAGTTAGCTCCTGCACCATTATCTTTCTGCTATGCGGCTATGGTAATGAGATTGTCTTTACAGGCGGGACCTCTCATCAAAACTAAAATACCGAAAGACCCTGAGGGAAAACCAAAAACTTTTGGTTTTGCCGTTTTTAAACACGACGTTTCCGCGCCGTATGCTGTGCAGCTGTTAAACGGAATCTCGCTGTTCGGGAGGAATATTCACGTACAGTTCAGATCAGGTGAGTTTACCACAACGGCTGGTCTGCCAGACCAATCAGCGTTATATCCACTTTAGCTCAAAACAAAAGATCAAAAATATGTAACTAAATAATTTTTAGTTACCTTTCTGACCCAAATCCGGTTCCTCAACCAATAATCCACCGTTGCCGCTACACTACCTATCCTCTTGAAATTTACCGAGTGGCGCTGAATATGTATTATATTCTTTATTTTTATGTATTTGGTTGCATATTGCATAACTAGAAGTTAGTCTAATGGATACACGAAAGTGTTTTCTTTTCTTAGCAAGAGCGGATTTAGATATTGTTTTAACCACTTTAAGTTTCTGTCCTTGTATCAGTCAGAGATCTCAAAGTTGTGGTTTTATGCTTGCTTCTAATAAGATATATATATAAAAATGTTATCTTTTCAAGTACAAAAATTTTCCTGATTTACTGAGAAAACCCTTTCTCCTGTTTTAGGCAGCAGCCATGGCAACAGTCCAGGGAATGCACAGAAATCAACTACAGAAAATATTCCGAATCCTCATGGTCACAGGTATAAAAAAAAGAGCGACTTATGTCCTTTCCATGCCCTACTAATGGATATTGTTATCCTCGTTTTTTTCTACTACTCAGCCGCATGTTAATTACTGAGATTTAATCTAACTGTAAAGCTGTCTTCTTTAAAGCTACTGAGAGACAGACTATGAGATGCACTCAAGTCTGTGCAAAATGGTAATTTCAAACATTTGGTGCAATTTTCAACCTAAGGAGATGGAACTTTGTTTTTAATATTTACAGGTATTATACCCTGCGGTCAATGATTTCATGATTCTCAACAACACATCCAGTTAGCTCTGAACTAACCACAGTGGAATATTTTGTACTTTCTCAGTATTTCTAATAACATAAATATGTTATTATTGTTGTTATTATTGTTACTAGCTTTCCAGTTTTCAAGATTTTATTGTAAAACCAGAAGTTCAACAAAGTACTTTCACACCAGTGCTTTGGCCAAAACCCTTTTGCTATGTTTTTATTTTTTCATCGTACTAAAATGTCCTTCATAGTCAAGGCTGCCATTAGAAACAATTACCAGTCAAGAAAACTGAAATGTTACTACTGAATGCTTGTTTCTGTCCACTTTAAAAATGTCACTCAGGCATGTAGACTTTTGGGGCTCTTGGCACTGGTGTGTGTGAATTAAAAAACACCTATGACATAAAATGTGTGGAATGAAATAAGACTGTATCAACACACACACACACACACACACACACACACAGTGTGTGTGTTGATCTGCAGGCAATTCTTTCCACATTTAATGCCAAATTGCCTAACCTGTTCAGAGTTTTTACTGGAAACCCCACACATTGGCACTCATTTCATCTAGACCAGAGTATCGTTTAAGAGTCTTAAAGTCTCCTTTTTTGGTTCAAAAAACGGCAGTGTGTACATATTTGTGGTGACATTAAATGAAATGCAAATGTTTTAATGGGGAAAACACGTACGTTTCCCTCATGTAGAAAAGGTTCCTCGCCCCCCCAAAAATTTCATAATTTAACACTCTTGAACACACTTACCTGGAATTTACTCAAGGTCAGGTGTAGGCAAAGTTTTTGACTCGTGGGCCACAATGTGTCCTAAAATGTGACGACATTATGAGCAGATGAAAAGCTTCAGTGTGAACTACGATAAATGATATTTCATAGTCATGTATACAATAGCTACAACACTCTTAGCCTCCTATATCATCTATAAGAAAAACGTAGACGTTGCTGGTAAAAGTCGGATGTATATTCACTATACTAACCTATTATAATTTGGTAATTGTATGGCGGATATAACAAAGCTCAAAAGGCAGCATCTGCCCCCCGAGCCTTATTTTGCTCATGCCTGCTTTAAGTGTAACCTTTAAGTAAACTTTGACAATGGTTAACACTAAATTCCCTGTGGACTAATCACATCTTAGACTGTTTCCATTGTTGTGCCCAATTGCCCTGACAACTTGAATGTCTTTATTTCCCCCAATCCATATTGAGAAATGTTACATTTCCAACAATGGATACAATGTGTCAGAAAGTAGCAAATATGAAAAGGAGCAACCAATAGGACAGGATTACTGATTTGATTAGATTTGATATGATGGACACATAAGTTAAAGCAGTTTAGAGAAGTTTGTTAACCTGGTTATGTCATGTGGTGAGGAAAGATGATGGAAGAAGAGGATGGTTGAGCTTCGAGACAGGACTTAATAAACCTTACAAGATTTTTGGACATTTAGAAGGAGGATATCGAGATTGACTCTGAACTGACCAGACACAGAACTTTCAAGAAATAGCTCACATTTCAGTTTTTGTAGTGTTTTAATTGCAGTAATAGACAGAATCAACAGATGTGGGCTAATTGTTTGATTCACATGCCACAATGGTTTCTGAAATTTGACATGGGGTTCTCTGCGAGTAGCAGATAGGTAAATGAATAATGTGTACTAAGATGAATAACATAAGTTATACAATAAAAACTATTGTGCAAAATTGTGCTAAAATGCTTAAGCCTTCTAAATGCATTGCAGAGAAAAGGCAGAGGTATAATGATAATATGAAGTAATAGTATTATTTGGAATAGTTTTTCTTTTGCCGGTAGCCTACTCGGGTTTGAGCTAGATACCACATCCTGTTCAGAGACTTGTACCTGACCACCCTATCAGAAAAGTTATTTTTTTTGCATGTTTGTGTCTAAACTAACCACCACCAACCATCCACCAACACACAGGCCAATTTAGGTCACAAAGAGTTGCCTAATTAAAATGCTACTTGCAAATCCTGTTCCTAGAGATTTGATCTGACAGACCTAGCTTCCTGTTGAACCCGTTGTCAGATATTTCATCACAGATCTAATCAGAGAAACAAATGAAAAAGATGTAACATTGCTTTGGTAATGTCACTCCTGGCGCAGTGTGCTCTTACGGATGTTGCTCAGTGCGTAATTAGTGTGTGGCTGCTTTGCGTACTTGGACTGTTTGTCACAGAATGACATCACTTATTTTGAATCTTCGACGATTAATCATGCATGTCATTTATCTGTCTTTTTTACGATTGACTATTCAATAATTTGCCTGTTCACTGTATTTTGTTTTTTTAAACTGTTGCTTTCTCGTGTTCTTGCAGGCCACCAGTCCATTTTAATCCACCTTCTCAGCCATCAAGGTCTTATTCCAGCTCTGAGAGTCTGCAAAAACATGCCATGGTAACGTTTACCCTCACAACAGCACTGTGGCACATTGAAATGCTAACATTCTGGTTGGATGTAGCATGGATGATTCTTTGTGCTTCCTCTGTTGCTAAACACAGTGCAAATATTTCTCCCTCATTTTCATCGTCAGGTAAACAACATGCGGCAGGTCCACATGCAACAGCTGGAACACCAAAACGGTGGCTACTCCAAGTCCATGCAGAACCATCTATCTTCTGGTGAACACTCTGGCAGCTCCAGGCAACACAACAACACCCACTACCAGCAACACCCATACCACTCAAACAGTGGCAGCAGGAATAACCGCTTCTCAGAGGAGCCCGGCCCCAGCCGCCACCAGCAGTTCAACCACGGACGAGACAACTATAGCCACCAGTCAGAGCGGAGCAGCAACCGTCACCATCACAACCGAGGCGGCTACAGGCAGCACGACAACAGGGGCGGTAGTGGCCACGGCTACAACGATAACAGGTGGCGTCGGTACTAATACACGTCAGGACCACCCCACTAAGACTGAAGTTCTTCACCATTGTCCCAGAGAAGATCCAACAAATTTTAGTTGTACACAACTGAACTTCTTCTTGAAGATGAAACTTACCCAGAGAAAATGTTGGAATATGAGAAAACCCAGCAGTCACTCTCTCAGGAAGAATTTTTCATGTTTGGTTATTTTTAAGGTGCTTTTAAATTTCTAACCTACAATCATGTGAGATTTTCTTCACAGGAATGTGGCAGATAACTGTTACCTTAACTAAAATATCAAATCTGTTTTAGGGAAAAATCTGGAGAAAAGAAATTGGTTGAAAGGTTTTATATATATAAATATTTTTTTTTTTTTACATTTTTTATTGTTTTAAATTTTCCTGACAGAGTTTTTAAAATATGTATCAGGTATCTCTGGGAAAAAAAGAAAACTCACCAGCACATCTTTTAAAGCAGTAACTGGACCTTTTTATTGTTCTTAAAAAAAAAAGATTTTTTTTTTTTCAAAATCAACCTGTAAGATGTATTGTTTTACAATGAAACATTTTTTATCGTTATGAAGCTCAGTGGAGTAATTACACTGTGTGTTTACACGACTTCCATCTCTTGTCTTGGCTCCACATTATGAATGCTATTTACAGGTCTCAGCCTTGTGCATGTGACCGGGTTAACAAAGTCAGCTATTGTATGTTGATGACACACACACACGCACACTCACTCGGCCTTATCTGCAACTATAAATGGCTTTTGTGTAACTAATACACTTGTGCAGCAGTTATGAGGTAATCTATAGGTGGCGCCACACACATCCTTCCATTGAATTAATTAAGATGTTAAATATAACCAAGCCACATGGTCAGCTCCTCTACCTGACCTTTCTATGCAGGATGCTCTCCAATCTTTAGGGGGATTTGACACCCACTCTGTTCAGGGAGTTACAGCGAGGTTTATTTCATTATCACCGCAGTAGAACACACCAATAACACCCGCTCCGTATTTATGAGTGGACTATGCAACCATAATAGTTCACCGGTTCGATTTTGGAAACCTGATTATTGAGCCATCCCAGAATGTGAATCATCTTGATCCTAACCGGTTGTTTAACGTTGCGGCATCTCTTATTGTCTACCTGGACGCCCTTGTCTCCCAAACAGCGGCCCCCATTGAGGATAACTCCTGATCATTGTGAAGGGAACTCCCGTGCTGTGCTGAGGTTTTACATGCATTTCCACCGGCGGGCTCTGGACCTAATCTGTACAGGGTCAGATGACATGGTCCTGATGCTACCAAATACTCGGTGTCACTCATCGGAAGGCCTTCCTTATGCTCGTGTCCGAGATAAAGCTTCTTTAATTGGTTGATCTTCCAGGCGTCTCCAGCCCCGCAGCGGGCGGATTAGAGCGAGGCTGCCACTGCGGTGTGGACTGATATAGAAGCCGTGTCTCCTGGAGTGTGCCAGGAGACCCTCCTCTCGGGCTGCAGACCCGAGCTCCACTACTCCTCCTGGTTCTCGGTTCCTTCTCAGGTGGTTGAGCTCGTGGAAGACACATTATGTCCCTTTACTAATATTTAATCGATTTAATATTTTATTTTTACAAGTTGTCCCATAACATTGACGGTAAGTTTAACTGTTTATAACTTATATTGTTAAAAATAAAAAAATAATCCGCTAGAATTTAGAATTAAATGAAATTATTTCAATACAAATATTAGTAAATCATTAAATTCACGCACCATCCAATCAGTTAATCGACCAAAATGATAAAAAAAATCTGTGTACATTACGCTGAAATAATCCCAGGCAAAATTCTAACTTGGCGGTAAACATTCACGATTTATACAAATTCTAACTAACTCTAACTTGACTTATCTAAGTAATTTAACTAATAACGATGTCTGATTAAAGGATCAACTCGTGCATTGCCATATGCACAGCAGTAACTGCAGTTTTGCGCAAAATCTTAATACTAAACCTTATTGACATTTCCTATGTGTTCGACTGAACAAATTTCTGTGACTTTTCAATAATCAAAAACGACTAAATAAAGATGACAGGGAAAAAAATCTACCACTGTTATCAACGAAAAAAAATAATTAAAAAAGCAGAACTAAGTAAAGAACATAACAAAAATAAAATATCTATATACTTTAACAGCAGTTCTATTCCTAATATTTTATTTCATTGATAATATTATATTTGATGCTTCTTCAATGTTACAATAATTTCATTATTGAAGGCAGTTCCCTTTAAATGTGTTATTAACAATGGGACAAAGGTACTTATGAAAAAATATAATTATAGAACGTTTCTCATTTTTAGTACTAAATACAATATTAAAAAATACTAAATACTATTGACCATTGATTGTCGAGACCAGGTGATCGTTGTAACAGGTGGATTGTGAATCGCTGAGAACATAAATAAATATCTTAGTATTCTGATCTGTTTCTGGTTGTTTAGAAGGTGGGAAGTTCAATGGAAGATAGAAATATTTATGAGTGCGAGTCATAGAGAGAGAGAGAGAGAGAGACAGAGAGAGAGAGCGCACGGACAGATGCAGAAGCAGTGATGTGCTCACAGATGGTTTATAAAGCTGTGGGTGTGAGCACACACTCACAGACACACACTCCATCCCCGCAGCGCAGTTCAAGTTCAAGGTTCCTGCTGCAGACGTGACATTTTGAGCCGAAGCTGCGGGTTTGAAGCTTGGATCATGAGTCACTCAGACGTGTGAGTCGCAGCGACGGTCGCTTTCTTCTCTTCGGCCCCCGGCCTGCAGCGGACCGACGCACTCGCGGAACTCAGGCGCAGGTGAAGAGACAGCGCGCGGCTCACCGCGCACCCGCAGCGGCAGACCATGCACTGTCAAGCCGAGTTAAGGCTGTCATCCCCGGCGCAGCTGAAAGCTGCCAGGCGGCGCTACAAGACCTTCATGATTGACGAGATCCTCTCAAAGGAGACCTGTGATTATTTCGAGAAACTTTCTCTCTACTCCATGTGCCCTTCGCTCATTGTGCGACCGAAGCCTCTGCATTCGTGTTCGGGTAAGAAGACACTTCCATTTGCCCATATGAGAAATTAAAGATCATTGAATGCATCAATGGTAAATGTCAAATGTTTAATTTATACTTTTTTTATTTCAATTGTTTTTCGCTGATGCGTTCACTCACCCTAAATGAATGAAATGCGCACGTGTTTCGACTAATACACTGACATGATTTTCTTTAAATTTTTGTTTTGGTCTTCCTTATCAAACCATAATTTCAATGTTATGTTCGCGTCTTAAAACCACAGTTTATTTTTCATGGGTTCCAGTCATGCAGGTCTTGCGTCATCTAATTTGACGGCACTATCATTAGTGGACAATTGAACAAATGACACTAAATGGCTTCCAGTTGCACTTTTCGCTATTACAGTAGGTTATTGTTTAGTGTTGACAGTCGCGGGTGTCAGTGATGCTCCAGGGCAGGATGGTTAACTCAACTAAAACGTTCAGTTATTACTCAGGCATACACTGAGTGCAGCCTATAATTTAGTAAAACACTAATGATAATAATCATGGAAATATATATGTACTGTATATACGTGCACATGCTTGCATTTCACGACATATATATTCTAATGGTTTCTAATGAGGTCAAATCCAGCATGAATTGTATAAACATGAAATGTACAAAGATATTATTTCTATAACTGTGTACGCTTTTAATATGGACGATAGATAGATAGATAGATAGATAGATAGATAGATAGATAGATAGATAGATAGATAGATAGATAGAAAAACAGTTAAAACCAAATAACCACAATAGCCACAATAGTTATCAGAGTCCCATTGCCACTGCACAGGTGATACGATCAAAACAATAGCCCCTGATTGTTGCTTCATTCCAATTTTTCACGAATCCAAACAACTCCGGGGCTGATCTTCAAACTCCACTAACCATTAGGATAATTGCTCCAAAGTCTAAAATAATAGCCCCAGCAATCTGATGATGACAGCGATGGGTGAATAAAAATAGGGCCCGTGATTCCCCCACATGTCTCTGGCAAGAGCAGGAGTGCGTGCTAGAGGGCACTGTGGCCGCGCTTTGGCAGCCGGCACTTGGGATGGATAGAGTGACCCGCCCGCCCTGCATTTCAGAACACTGTGCACGACACTTATTTGTAGCTGCGCGGGTGTGAGACACACTATATTCCTCTCACATCAATGGCTTGTAGTGCTTGATATAGAAGCTGCGGGGGCTTACATGTCCCGGGTTGCAATGAAGCAGGTGTTTGGTTCTAACGTTGGTCCATTAACAATGAAAGTTGGCTGCACCGGAATGGATGCTATGACCATCTACTACCAGGGGAGGCCGCAGTGATGCCATCTATAAATGTCAGGAAGAGCTGTCGGAGATGACACGTAGGGTTGTCATTTTGTTTATTAAATCTTAGGTTTATTATTGAAACATTTCAGTAAGATTTTTCATTAAGTCTGTTTTCATCAAGGCGTAGGATAAAATCCAGAATATGATGCTGTATAGTAATCTAACTGCAGTTAATTCCCTGTCAGTTTGTGCAGGATCATTGACGATGAGTCCTGAACTGAGGCTCAACACAGACTGACGTAATGGCAGGTTATAATATTTCAATTGGAGTCCTGTCTCTCAGCAGGACCCAGGGCAGGGCTTTTAGTAATGTTTTGGAGGGAAGGTAGAGAGATTAGGATCACCTGAGGTCTAATCTCACCTGACAGGCTGCTGAAAAAGAGAAAGAAAACACAAAAGTAGGAGTGTGTGCAGCCTGTGGGCCGTGGCTGAGTAAATAGATCCTGGCCAAGGGTTTATATAAATCCAAATGAGCAAAAAGAGTTTTCATCAAATCTTAACGTCTAATCTGCTGCACACAATGGAGCCTCCCATTAAGGCTAAGGCTGCCCTAAAAAAGGTCGATTGCACCCATGTCAACACACACTGACTGACTCACACACAGCAGTGCCTGCACACATCGGCCATTCAGAGCTAAAGATACTGCATATCAACCTGTCATCTCCTCGTCATTCCCACACAATCGGTGCCATTGGATTTCTCCGCAGGAACAAAGGACCGGTAATAAATTAAAATCTCAAAGCAGTTTGTGCTATGGGGTGATTTCAGCTGCACAGGAAGATGTTTGTGGATCAGGTTTCACATTAAACAGTTAAGGCTTATGTCGAACATCATTCTCTCTCAAAGGAACACAGGCCGTCAACCTGGGAAACTGCTGCCAGTTGAAGGCAACTCCAAATTAATTGCTCCTCTGTGTCTTGACCTGGAGGTTGAGGCGTCAGTCAGAGCAGTTACCCACGGTTAAATGTCGAAGCTTTGGGTCCTGGGTGTCCAGACCTACTCACATTTACTGGGGAAAACTATGTCCGATATTACTTTTCTGCCTAGTGTCAATTTCCTTTTGCGAAACAGACCTGATAATGTCTATGAGTTTATAAAAGTACAGTACAAGCTGCACTAACATAAAATCCATTGAATATTTAAATGAATTAATTTGATGTACTACAAGTGCTGTCCTCTAGTGACTTTTAGTTTGATATACACCTGTTTAACCACAAAAACATTTTGGGACATATCATTTGTCATTTCATCATTGAATGCATCATTGATAACAATTCCTACAGATTATGATATGTATGCACATATCGGGCTGATCTTTATTGTTCGACCAATTTCATCAAACAGCCCTAGTTTTTATTTTTTACATTATAAGAGTGTATTCAAAAAGAACAAGCAAACAAACCAGCTGATGTGAGCTAGCTTTTACTAGCATTAAATAGTCACACCACATTTGTCATTGCTGAGATATGAATCATTTGTTGTAGCTTCCTGTTCAAAAGAAAAAACACCATAAAACCCTAATGATCTTTTTATGCAGGTGAGAACTCTACCATACTGTCATGTTATTAAATAATAACAAATAACGATTGAGCCGCTCTGCTACAGGTGATCAAAGATCCACAAGGGTTTAGGTTTGGGGTCTTTGATAAAAGGCCCTGCGTGTCTTCGTTGGCTATACTTAGCAGCTATGTCTTCTGTAAGTTTCCAAGGTGCACTTGCACTGCCCCCTTCCTCACCCAACCCTCCCCATCCACATTCCGGCTGTCAGTATCAAGAGTATCGGTGTGTGTTTGCTCGGGCCTGACCTGCAGCTACTCAAACAGTTTATTTGTGTATTACCGAAAGGACTCTGGCCGTTGTCAGCAACATGTCAGGAAGACAGCTTCACTGTCAGGGGAAAGTCATCATTGCTGGCCGTGGCTTTCCCCCATGCTTGATTTCTTGCCTGCCTCACTCCTCGCAGTTTCCTCTGAGGCGATTGCCTGCAGACAACTTCAATCCTGTTGGTGAGAAGAGACTTCCTGAGACTCTAGAACCACTTCGACGACCTTAGCTTTCAGTGTCTCAGATGAGTTGGGAGATTTGCATCCTGAAAAATTTTCAGGTACTGCAATACAGTACAAGAGAATATCTGAGTGAGACTCAGATCGACATATATCATAAGAGATAAACAGAGATGCTCAAGTCTGGACCTGTTGCAGCAGCAGGGATTTAAAGCTAAATGACCTCAGAGCTTTGGGATGATGTCATGATGAGCCCAAGGCGGTGTCTGCTGTGTCTGCTGCGACTTAGTCGAGCCCGTCGTCTCCTTTACTGTGTACGTGTGCACACAGCACGTATTCTCCATGCTCCACTTGGAGGCAGTTGTGTATGTAATTGTAATGTCAGAATGCAGGTGTGTTGAATCGTTTCAACATTTCATTGTATTTTATTTTTTTCAACCGTCCTGCAGAACAGCTGTAGTTGAATAAAAAGACAATGTTTTTTTTATGGCCTCTATACACATGTTCATGTACAGTATATGTGCAGTCTGGGTTCCGGTCCTTGAGGTCCCTGTGTAAACAACTTCTTTGGAACATGCTCTCTGTTGTTCAGTGTCCTCCTCCTGATTTTCCGCTCTTTCTGCTGCAGGACCGCTGTCTCACTCAATGTCTTCTTTCGCTGAAGTCCATACGCCCCTGCGCCTACCATCCCCAACCTTCTCCCTGATATCCACTGTGCAACTCTGTAAGAGTGAATCACAAGGGTTGTCAGATCATGGCTCATGATATAAGTCCTCACACTACACAATCTGATGATCAGGTGCGATTGGACTGCTCACACTGTACATCCATACATAACACGTCTGACTCCTGTAGCAGACGCTGCATTTAATAAAAGCATCTGTAAAATGTATTGCACCGCACTTTGATGCAATGCAATGTAATGTAATGTCATGCACTTTGTATCAGTGAGGATTCTTATTCACATCCAGGACAAAATATCCAAAAAGTATATTCGTACTGGAGTTCTTCTTGGAGGTGGAAGTCAAACCAAACCACTCAAACGAGAGTTGTCTAGAGAAGTATAACTACTAGTGTTCTCTTTTACGTCAACCAGAAACCGATGAAGTTGCTTAACTCTACAACCGTGAGTTACAATGAATATAATGCGCATCAAACAAAATGCACTTTGCTGACAATTTTTGTTACTGAGTTGCGAAAATTGCTGGAAAAAAAAAAAGGTGACAAGGAAATGTCTTAGCAGATGTGGTCATCCGAAGCAGTTCCAGCAACAGGAATATCACAGTGAGCTATCAAATCCAGCATCAGATCGTATAGTGTAAGAACACAAATTGTGAGCTATGAACTGCTAACCCCTGGCAGATTCACTTGTACAGTGTGAGCAGTATTTCAAACATCTAATCAATAATAAGGTTATAACTGTTGTCAGTACCCTGTGTATCAAGCCAAAAGGGCCAAAAAATCATCCCAATCCCCAAAAATATTGTGCCATTATCGTCCAAAAAATTACAGTGTATGACTGGATTTAGTTTCTCTAGGCTTATTGTAAATTTCTGTTTATACCTTTGGCTTTGGTTTTGATGTGCTGGAGCCATGAGGATGGCTCAATCAGCCCCTCTGATTGACCCAGCTCATCCTACTGGTCCAATCTAGTGATCTCCCCCCACCCCTACCCCCCAGTCTCCTGGCTCCAGACAAGTGTTTTTTTTTTATTGATTCTGGCGTCTGCTGCTTCTGTCTGTTCTGATAAAGAGCGCAAATGTGTGTGTAACATTTGTCTCTGGCCAGCATAGAGAGAGAAGGGGGGCTACAGGGGGGTGGGGGGTGGCCAGAGTGTGAATCAGTTTTTCTGGGTTTTATTACAGCTCCTTCAGTGTGCACATCCAGAGTGTGTGTGTATCCGTGTGTGTTTTCCATTGCACATGTATATCATCCTGTCAGGCTCAGTGTGTACTTGTGGTTTGTGTTGGTAAGCCAGTAAGTATTTAACAACCACTGAAAAATAATCATTCATGTGCAGAGTCAAAGGGACCGAGGTGAAATATGGCTGCGTCATCAGGTTCAGTGCCTCTACATGAGGTCACGTGTAAAACGTTTTCCACTGCAAACACATTAAGATTCAAAATAAACCTGTCTAAGACGCTAAACCCTAGTCGATATTTGTGCCACCGTGCTGAGGGAGAACAACGATGGAAAACTTGCTTGAATAAAATAGAAATGCTTTAGCTCCGTTTGTGACACTCTCCTCTGTGTCTTTTTCCAGGATCATCCTCTCTCCGTGCCTACCCACTGCTGTCGGTGATCACACGGCAGCCTCCAAACCTGTCCCCCCACCTTCCCCAGCCCTCATCCCCAGTTGGCATGCCCCCACACCTGTCCCTAATCTCTGCGCAGCATCCTCGAGGGTCCGAGCCCTCACCAAGCCAGACGCCCCTCAGCATCAGCAGCGACTCGGACACGGAGCACAGCACGCCACGTCTGAAGAAGCCGCGCAGAAGTCGCACCATCTTCACAGAGCTACAGCTGATGGGTCTGGAGAAGAAGTTCCAGAAGCAAAAGTATCTTTCCACACCAGACAGGTGAGTACAGTACAACATGGTACACCCAAGGACTGCTTACAAATACAACCAGAACACGGAGGATTCCTGACCTCGCAGACTTCAAAAAATGATTTTTCTGACTTTGTTTCTCTAAACGATGTAACTAACATCATGTCGTTAAACTGCAACTGCAACCTTACCAGAGTCATATAAATGTCACTTCTGACATTTTGATAACCTGCATACCAGGCGCTGCTCACATTGTCAAAATGCTCTTCAAGCATGCACACACACTTGTCAAGCCACAAGTGCAATTATCAAGCAGTGGTTAAGCTAACATCATAATTTTTGATTCATCCTGTGGGGAATGTCTCATGTAATGTGAATTAGTCTGAGCCAGAGCATTACCTCAGCATTCTCGTTGAGACAGGCCTAATGTTTTTTAATAAAACACTGCCTTATTCAAGGAAAACCAGGCACCACAGCCAATGCAAACAAATAACAATGTATTAGCTCCCACTGAACGCCAGTTCTCTCGCACACATGCAGGTGCATGTGGCGTCCACTTACTGCTGTACAAAAGGATGATGTCAGTGGCATGTAAATATTTTTGTCTAAAGTCCCAGTCTCTGGGTAATTTTTGGGGGCCAACACTTTTAGGGTCAAATCACATTTTCCAGTTTTAATTCTACATAAAGTTTCACATAAATTTTCTCTGGCCTGCCAGACATCTGGCATCCTGCAGGCTCCGTCCTCTTCAATCCAAGCAGCCGTTGATCACACCGACCTTCAGATTGTAAAAACAATCTGTAGATAAAACCATGTGTAACCAACAATTATCCTTTCAGTTGTCACACACCCACTGAGACTTTGTAAGAACACATCCGGATGTAGTAACTGGTCAAACTTCTTTAAGCAGCATTAAATGAAGTCAAATCTTTCAGTCAAGGTGTGTGTTTCCTTTCTGTGTTGCTGTACTGCAAAAAACAAATTGAGAAAGACAAGAATAATCAAAAAATAGTTTCACACGCAACTTTATTTTAGGATATTATCTTTTTTGTAGGTTGTTTTTTTTTTGCCGTGCAAACCTTAAATGAATCTAACTATTTCCCCACCTCTCTTTCGCTACCCTAACTCAGTTTTCTAACCCTAACTCACCATGCTCCATGGGAAACAAAAACAAAAAGTCATTACGGAACACTCCAATCATTTTTCTTCCTTCAAATGTATGTTGACTTGATGGTTGAAACAGAAACGATTAATACTTGGCTCTGCCTACAGCTCCTCCATGCATTTCTGCCTGTGAATAGCAGTGCTGTGCACACAGCTCCTTGCAACATGGGGTGTTATCACCTGACAGCATCTACTCTGGAAAGACTTTTGCGAAGTTGGATTGAATCAGAAGTGTTTATACACCTTTGTACATCCGGTCCATGGGGAAAACTCCCACGATGCAGCAAAAATTATACAACCTATCATAGCTTCCATGCAAGAGCTGGAGCACTGCCATGCCTTGTCTTTGAGGAGGAGCCTGGGGCTGAGCGCCACTCCGTGATAAATACCAACCTTAGTTCGGCTGACTTTGCCAGAATACTATCTCCTGTCAAAACATCTGATTCTGACTCTGTTTTGAAAATTAATTAAATACTCCCCCTGTGGAAAAACAACTCAGGAGAAAATCCCCGTTTACAGCTGCATGTCAACGCCATGACGTGCTCCCGATTTTGCGTGTTTCACCTAAAGAACAATAACAGAACAGATGAAGGGAAGGCTTTCCTTTCTATTTTACTTCCTTCTACCACATTCTGTGCTGCAGGGGTTTGAATGGAGTGAGGGAAGAAAACAGCGAAAACCAAAAGTGGCCATAAAACATTAACTAAACTGTACACAATAACAACTATTTAGAGTTCCATTATAATAATGAGCAAACCTGGTAATTTCAACTGTCATAGTAATCATTGGAATTCCTGAAAGGCCTTAAAGCAGGCCCAGGATCTTCTTCTTTATTAAAGTGAGATTAAAGTAACAGTGGAATTGCATAAAAATGTCACTCTGGCCTAAAGGCACAAAGTCAGTTTCTTCTAGTCTCTGCAGTTCTTCAGAAAAACTAACAATGACCACAATTAAATAGAACATGTCTGAAAACGTCTGCTGATTATTCTTTTCCATTACACATCTATATTTTGCTGCGGTTATTATGTTTATCACTTGAAGGTCAACAATGTGTGGTGGAAACATTTGTTTTTATCTATGAGTCGTGGTTATCAAGGATGAGCTTTAACTGGTCCAGATGTTTCAAACAGCGCCACACACAGGTATTGGTTGGCACATCCATACTGCACAATAGAGGGAATTTTACCTAGAGGTGGACCCCAACATTTTGTACCAAGGAGCGGTCAGCCTCAGACCAAAACTCACTGATCAATAAAGGATTGCTAAAATATTTTTAAGGGATCAACAAGTAGATCACCAGATTTTTTGAATAAAACATTATAAATTGCAGAATTATCCTTAAAACAAAATGACCTACGGACAGTACTAAACCTCAAAACCGGTGGTTGGGACCTCTGACTGCAGTTCTAAGTCAGGCAGTGTATTATGTGATTATTTAAAGCCAATGATAGTGTTTGCCATATTTCCATCCTCTTATATGCCATTGTTTTTGTTTTTGGATCTATAGGTTAGACCTTGCCCAGTCCCTTGGCCTCACACAGCTCCAAGTGAAGACCTGGTACCAGAACAGGCGTATGAAGTGGAAAAAAATGGTGAGTGAAGGCACCACAGTCAGACTTGACATATCTGAAAAATATCTGCACATATATCTATCAAAGTCAATAAAACATTCTAATCAGGGTCAATCAATAACGATAAAATAAAGGTCTTAGTTATACATGAGAAATATGATAGCCAAGAAAGGAGTGATGATGACGATCAACACTTCTGTTAAAGAGAGAGAGAGGGGTTAGCCAGCAGTAGCAGCAGCAGCAGTAAGTTTTGTGTTAATTGCTATAATGGCTGACACTGCCTTTGACTTGTGTCACATTTATCACTTCATGTCTAAAACATTTCCTGCGTCTTACCCTAGGTTCTCAAAGGAGGTCATGAGGCCCCTACCAAGCCCAAGGGGAGACCCAAGAAGAACTCCATTCCCACTACAGAGGAGATTGAGGCTGAGGAGCGAAGGCTGCAGATGGAGGAGGAGGAAAGGATGAGGAGGGAGGCCGAAGAAGCCACGCTAGAAGACGGCAATGAGCTGGAAGGTCAAAAGATGGTCTCAGAAACTCATAATCCAGCTGAGGAGATGGAGGAGCTGGAGCGAGAGCTGCCACTCCTAATGCAATCAGAGACTCACACTGTCAGCTAAGAGAGAATGACGCAAACCAAGGACTAATAACCTGGAAACAGATAGTGCCTCAGGATCACTGTAAAAAAAACAGATCAACCTGTGTGGTGTTCAGAGCTGTAGGCTTTAGGGATTTGACTGGAATCGTATCAGTGGTGTCCGATCTTTACCTAGTGTTTTATTGTGGTGTGTGAACTGGAACAGACAGCTAACGTCCAGACACTGATTTTACTGGTCAGCGTTGCCCTTTGGTCTATGGTGAAAGGAGTGTAAATGTGTCAAATCTAAACAGGTCAGTCCAGCCTTAGCCCAGTCGCACATGTTGCAGCATCAGCAGACTGCACACTGGTGTGTACTGTTATCGTACTTGTACTACAGCACCTAGCCTTGTTGCCTCTCACAAACCACGTGCCAAAAAATATTCATGTTTGCCTTTGTAATTTTGTACTAAAAATCTCTGGACTGTCAAAAAATTAGACCACTGAATGATTTTAGTGCCTTCAGTGACACAAAAAAAGGTGTTGACAAAATCAAAGATATATTTTTAGGAGATTTTTAGGAGCAAGTTCAGTTTTAGACATTAGCGGCACGGTTTTGCAAAAACAGATTTTTCTTCTGTATGTTATTGCAATGGTTGCATTTTTATTTTTCTGCAAGAATCGATTCCTTCTGGTAAGCCATACACTGTATAATATTATAGACATTTTTATAAAAAATATACTTTAAATCCACGTAAGACAGTATTTTAACTGCAGTAGATTTAAAAGTGAATGTGTGTATATTGTTTTAGCTGTCACTTATTCTTTTGTTTTCTCATCTCCCGTGAGCAGCAGGGAGACTCTGCCCTCTGCTCTGAGACCACCGTGCCTCTCTTGCTGTCAGATTTTTGGAGGTGAATGCCAAAACTTATTCTTATACACTGTCAGAGCTGCAAAGTAAATGCCGGACCTCAAAAAAAATACTAAATACACAAATAAAAAAAAACACTTGCAGACTTTTACTGTCAACACCTGTGTGTCACTGTGTTAATATCCACATTACTAATGCCGTTCAAAATGTCTTTCTTTACAGATCTTTTGCTCACCAGGCCTTTTTAAAGTCTCCTTCTTTGCAGATGATGATCTACTTTTTAAAAAAATATACATAAATTTATTCTTATTTGTTGTTTTTAGTTTCCCCAAAAAATGCAGTATTTGTTAATGTACATATTGCCCATTTGGTAAGCTTGTTTTTTGTAAGCTTTGTGTAAAATTGTTTTTACCATTTACTGCAGTATATGTGTGTTTATGTATTTAAATGCACCTAATAAAACAATCAAAACTACTTCTGAATATTTTGGCATTTTATTTCAGTATTTAAAATATATGATCTGAAAATGATGAATGTCCAATGATGATGCTTCAGATTATAATTTAAAACAGAACAAACCACTCCTCAAAGCTAGGTTCAGCCATAAATCGAAATTCGCCTACAGAAACCGACGACGTGACTCCTTGTGAAATAATTCTCATATGCGCTGTCATGTCATGCTAGGTGTGTGTAAATCAAACAGTTACAGTAGCTGTGGCAGGTTGAAGCTGGGGCAGGGGCATTACTGAGGAAGCCTTGAAGATGTATTAGTCAACGTCAAGGTTTTGCCATAAATCATTGTGCAGGGAACAAAGCGGTTAGTATTCCATGTTGTGAAATTTATCATCTTTGTCTGCTGGGCAAAGAGAGTGGTTGTGGTGTACCTGAGGACTAAGGACTGAGGGCCAGGGCTGAGTGTTGAGCAGCGCTAAGTGTATTTTTAGAGCCTGATACTGGACATGGATGATTTCTAAAGCAAACAGCAGAGGTTAGCACTGAGTGATGTGTACCCTACTTTAACGCCCTGTGCAAACACTTGCAGTATGCCACATGAACCTGCTTTCAAGAGCAGAGAACTCAGTGTACTTTTTATATAATATGTCATGCTGCAGTCTAGTAGCTATATTACATCTTTAAATCAAAGAAAAATCATCATACAGATATTTATGTTGGATAAATGAATGAAAAGGATATTTTCTACATTTGTAGTCCTTATAGAGCTGAATGACTGCCCAGGCAGACAAAGTGTTGAAATATAGAATTAATAATGACTAGTATTAAATGTTAAGTCCAGTAGTTTCCATGCATTTCCTAGCTGTTTCATTTGACCTGGGTTTTTAGTCTGAGATTGAACAACTTTGGAATAAGATCCAAACTGAATTTGAAACTTACAAACATTTTAACACTGGTTCAAATTCACATCATATAATATTTTATTTCCACATTTCCCCTAAAATTCTAAGTTGAAATTAGAATCATTGAGAAAGACAAAAAACTGGATAAATAAACAGGTTGTCACTCAGTCCCAGGAACCAACTACACTGGTCAGGGTAACAAGCCTGTATCCAGTCAATCGCACTGCTGTCACTTAATTCTGCCAACTAATTTAATAAAACCAGAGTAACAAAACCAACTTTGGAACTGGGACATTTTTTATTCATTCATTAATTGCTGGGATTTTCCAATCGTTTATCCCTGTGAAAACAGAACTGGTGGCTGACAGACAGAGAGAGGTAAAGTCTGCAAGCTGCAAGTCTCCACCTGCTGCTGAGCTCCTCCAGGCTAATTGTTGTGTAGCGAGGTAAGGACGGTTTCCAGAAACAGCCCTGCGGTGTGACACTGGCGTTCTAATAGGAAAACCAGTTATTTTCTCACAGGTCCAAGTTCAAGCCTGGGTCACGTCTACTGAGGCCTGTCCTCCCACTGACTCAGATATTTATCGCACACCTCCACCTGTCAGCTTAGTCCAGGTAATGCACAGGTAATTAGCAGGCCTGATGTGAGGGGCCAGTGGGCATGGCTCTGGGTCTTTCCACCTTTTGTTTGATGACAGCGGAAGTTATCTTGAAATTCTGAGTGTTAAGAGCAACAGTGGGGCAAACCAAAGTCAACAGAGGTAGATGCTTTCAATGCACAATACTTCCCTTTGTCTTCTACAATGGAGGCACGAGGATCACCTCCTGCCCTCCATGTGCAAAACACACTATTGACTGTGTTAACACTGGTCGTCTCTGCCATCCTCTCCCAGTTTTTTTTATTATTCTAATTGTCATTCTTCCATGAAAATAATTAATCGCAAGTAAAACTATCAAACAGTAATTTTTTGATGAATCACAATTAATTGTGATCTTGATAAATTACAATTGTGATTCCAATCACAATATTGGGATCATTCAGGATCACATTAAAGGATCATTATCACCATCATTAATCATTAATAACGATAATGATTAATCATAATCGAAACTAAATATGGTTGATGATGACTAATGATCGTGATCTGGTTATTCATGATTATGACTAACAATAATCATGATCAAATATGGTAAAGATTAATTGTGGTCTTGATTAATTGCAATCCTGGTTAATCCTAATTGTGACTTTATTAGATCACAATCATGAATAATCACAACATGTGGGCATGAATAATCTCAAGGTTGATTAATTAGTCATCATCAGGATTAGTTGCAATTACAAATACATATGGTCATAATTAATTGCAATCACGATTAATAATAATTGTGATTTTGTTATATCATGGATAATCGCAAATACATTTGGGTATGATTCATCTTTGCGTTGACCAGTTGTGAACTTGATCACTCACTATCATGTTTAATTGCAACCGTGATTTAACACTGTCATGGTCATTAATCCATTAATCCAGAGGCTATGGGTTAATTGTGATTGTGATCTTGAATAACCATGGTCTTGATAAATTGTGACAAATCAATATTTAAAAAAAAAAAAAAATTCAACCATTAGCTGCAGGTGGATGTTGGTGTTGTACACCTGTTCTCATTTGTCACTCATTCAAAATCTTGAGAAAAACATTAACTCAAATCTTGCTCCACGAGTTCATGGGTTTAATCATTACTTGGTGAAGAGGTTCTGAGAGGCACGTCAAAAAGTTTGTTGACGCTATTGTCATCAACCAATTTAATCAGTCTACGTAGACTAAATCACTGCTCTGAACTCAGTGAGGCAGGTCATTCAAACAATATTTTAACCTAGAGGAACTTCTGTGAAACTAAAACCCTTTCTGCAGTGTAAATGACGACATATATCAAATGTGTATTAGCGTAATGATAACTAGAAATGTATCCTCATTCTGGCAAAGTCCTAAATTAAGTGAAAAAACATATGAAAAATTTAGCAAATTAGTGAATTTTGACAGTTAAAACTTTAGTGGTGGTCAAATCAGAGCCTTGCTGAATTTATTACTTTTCTTTTTACTCACTTCAGGTGATTCAACCATAGCTTTATTACATAAATGACATGCTAATCATAAAAACGCAGCCAGCTTGACTGTGACAGTACCGACATGTAGGCGACTTCAATGAATTTCCTTCTCCTTTGAGAACAGGCCCCACTGAAAAAAGATGACACGCTGGGAAAAAACCCTGACCGCCGTTAATCCCTACTGGTTTGATACTAGCCTGAAGTGGTACCAATATTAAAAGTGTCAGCTCAGGTACATAAAGGTTTTTAGTGTGTTTTGACTGCGACGCTGACATGATCAAATGCTATTCATTTCAGCCTCTTGTTGACTTGTTTCAAATACCCGTGAGACAACGAAATGCGATTCTGGGGAGAGAAATGGATCCACCAGAACAGACACTGGAGGAAAACAGGTTTGGCCTTCAACCACACTGGAAAGGTATTTTTACCCTTGATCGTTTTGCTGCTTAATCACCAAGAGGTTGTAAAGACACATAAGTGACAATGAAGCTTGTCTTTTAGAATCTGGAGTCCAACTGAAGTTAAATTTAAATCATTGCTACAACACCAGACATTACGACCCTACTTTTTATGAAAATTAAATGGCACGCCCACTCTCAGTTTATTACACTAAAAAACATTTATAATATTTTTAATTCATATTTAACTGTGAACAGTTACAGACAGAGTTGTCCAACACACTTATTATGTGCTTTTAAGGATGCTAAAGTCATATCTTTGTTTGTCTTGTTTTTTTTTTCTTAAGATGTTTTTCACATGTTTCTCTATTCTAACATCAGTCATTTGGGCTCTTTGACTTTTGGTTCTGGATCTGACAAAGATCAGTTATGACCTCCCTCTGCTGAGCTCCCAGTCAAAGGTAATAGCAGTGGTCAACATGTCTGAGAGACAATTCCACCCCTGTTGGCTCATCCATCAAGCCATGAGCATGTGTGTGTGTGTGTTTTGGCCGTAAGGAGGTTGAAGTTGTCACAGACGTCATGCTGGTTTTGAAATAATTATTTTAGCGAAGTTTTCTAGCGAAATCTGTCTATGTCTGTTATAAAAATGTGAGATACAAGTTCAAACTGTTCAAGGTTAAAGATTAATAATGAAAAAAAAAATCAAATTTTTTTTCTCACAAAACTGATAAAAATAAGGATAACATAATCTTATTTAGCATTACGATTCATGTATATATACATATATAATATTATATTCTACTTATTGGAAAAAATATAAACATCTATTATTTGTTGGGGTTGACTCACTGTAGCAACCCCTGAAAAAGGGACGAGCCGAAAGAAAAAGAAGAAGATTTGTCCAGGACTTTGCTGTACTGTATTGTTACTGTATTCTAACCACATGTATTTTACACAAATATCAAACTTTTCTTCTTATTTTTACTGTAATGACTTTTCTAAATTTATTTATTCCAGTGACAATAACCTCTACTGAATTGTTTCCAAAGAAAACATATATGAACCTGTATTCTGTATTGTTCTGTACTCTACTGTAACAACAATGAGTATTCATACACATCAAGTTTTAGATCACATTTATTAAAAAAGAACAAATATATCTAACATATCTGTCTAAGATATATGTGACAACCACATTCCTAAAGATCTGTTCAACTCTCTCAGAAACCTGGTATTTATGGAAAAGCCCAGGGTGGGACATTGGGTGATTGGTTCAATTCCACCGTGGCTGCTGTCATTCTGAACATAAGTCATTCACAGGCACAGCTGAGTGAGCTGAAGTCATTTCAACCCAAATCCAACAAATCTCTCTCTCTCCCTTTCTCCCCTCTTGCCCACATACCCCACTCACCACCCTCCTCCCTCCAGTGACCTAGCTCGGCCTTTGAAATACACACTACCATTTGCTGTTAGAGACAGGGAATTTTATGGAGCCGTTTCTTGCTTTGCATTACAGCAACAAATCAAGACTGTTAAGGGTGTGGGGATTGCTTGTGGGTCGGGGAGTGTACACGGAAAAACGTGTACAGCTAGGAGCAAATCGATAGCTGACAAGGTACTGCTCTGATCCAGGGGGCTTTTGTCTCCCAGAGATAACTGGGGAAGCAGAAAGTTGCATGTTTAAACAAAGGCCCCCCTGACACAAAGCACATAAATCTGAGCTAGGCTAACAGTTAAACACAGGTTCACATAAAAAAACAGGTTAACGTTGAAACACTGGCCGCTGTTTCTCTCTTTTTTGTGAACCATCTATTGATTAGGTGTTTAGTGTTCTAATTTGTCACCGTTTAGATTGGACTTTCCCTGCCAAATCACACTGCACCATACTGTACCTTTTTGCACGTGGTGAGCCCACTGGAAGCCAACCTCCCTAGCAAGAATTGGTGGTCTAGTGTTTAAGGAAGCGGACTCAGGTCCGCAAGGCCCCTGGCTAGAATTCCCATGAGGTGTCCTGAGCATGGTATCATCCCCACACACTGCTCCCTGGGCTTTCAATCACAATGACATCACAATGACAAAAAAAAAACAACCAAAAAAAAAACTTGGGGGAGAACCCTGTGCTTCCACATCAACAACAGAGTCATCCCTCTGGGTCAAAGTGAAGGCCAAAATATAAAATATTTGTTTTTAAACAAGTCAAACTACAGTATATGTTTTTTTTTTTTTGCTGAAAACAATTACTTTCCTGCAGTGCCCCCTGCTGTTGTTGGATACAGAGTTAGAGGACTGGTCTCTGAGGTTCAACGGTGTCATTACTCTCACCTGTCATCGTTTGTTTACTGTTCTGTGTCATTACTGTTACATTATACCATCTTCGTTTGTTTTTTTTTTACTCAACCATCTGGTTCTGATTCATAATGTTATTAAACGTTAGGTAACGTTTACATAAATATTTGGTTAATTGTCTTGTGGCAGAAATTGTAGACACTGCAAGTTTAATGTATCTTCCCTGACACAGTATCACCTGTTCTGTAAAGCTCTGTGAACTACTGACACAGGGCTCTGTGGATGTCAGCTGAGCTCAGATGAAACCAAGGACAATGCCTCTGTATTTGGTGGAGAGATGAGTCCTAGAAACATATATAATATTAAACGATCAATCCAGTTCAATCCGATTCGTTTCAGTTAGATTTAATAAAAATTAGCATCGCCAAATTCTGACCTTTTTGTCTGTGGTTTGGAGAATCTACAATATGCACATGCATATCTACTGAGTGTGACGATTCACTCACATAACAACCCGATTGATATTTTGATAGACTAAGATCCGATTCATAAAAAAAAAAAAAAAAAAATATTAATGAACGATTGATCCAGTTTGATCCGATTCGGTCCAGTTCGATTCGTTTTTTGGATCTTGAATAAAAAAAATGTAACTCCACTTTCAACAACACAATACAGTTGTCATACTTTTTTAGTTTTAGTTTAGTTTTTTTTAAAAATGAGTAAATGGAATTTCATTAGCACACCGTTAAATAAGAACGAATTGGCCAAAGGCTAGTTTTCATCTGTAGTCCCGTAGTTGCATAAACATTTGCAAGATTTAACTTATTAATTTTTCTTTTTACACAATTTGTCAATATGGCCTTAAAGGAGAGCTGTGTATCTAATATTAATCCAATATATTTATACTGATTAACAATTTGTATTTTATCTCCATTAACCAGTATATCAGGATCAGGTGACCCTCTACTTATTTTAGTGAAATACATGCCTACAGTTTTATAAAGGTTTAGCTGTAGACAGCACTACTGTAACCAGACTGTCACAAAGGACATTGTTTTGTGATATAACAAGCGATAGATTCCGTTACTGCTTTGAACTTTGCCAAGTTATTGCCGAACGGCGGTTGGAAAGACTTTTGTATTTTATTCTGTCCGCTCCTCTGACTGCTGGTCGTTCCTGCCATGCCAGTGTCACCGTCATTGTCATCCAGTTATCAGTCCCACTCTGCCGTCTCTCCCGGTGACTGCCTAGGTTTGTTGGACCTCCAGTGCAGTGGCTCTTAACCTTGTTGGAGCTACCCAACCCCACCAGTTTCATGTTCACATTCACCCGACCCACTGAACCCCTATGGTTTGATCGACCCCAGGTTAAGAACCACTGCTCCAGTGTATTCGATTGTTGCTCTACAAAGTAAGCAAATTGTGTTGCTTTTATCTACCTTTCTATCCATCTTGAAAAAAAAAACAAATGATGTCCAAACCTTCAACCCTTCACCTGTCTGGGTTTTTAGGAGTTGTTCCTCAGCTGGTGTGAGGGTCTATAATGGCAGGGGGCATTTTCCTGTTTTGTTTACTGTATCTTGTTTATTTTATATAATTGTAAAGTGCCTTGGAACAACGGTTGTTGTGATTTGGCACTTTAAACAAATGAAGTTGAAGTTGAAGTTGAAGTGACACCTGTAAATTGACTTCCCTAGACAGAGGTCTTCGACCCTAAGGAAACCTGTTTCTCTGACTGTGATACATCAGCTCAGTTTTTAATTGAATTTTTATTGCCAAGTTACTGAGTAGACTGACGGTAACATTTCACTAACTGAGGATGCAGTTACAGTAACAGGATATTGTTACTGTTATATTAAATAACAT
>JAFBJS010011091.1:66700-106484 GCA_016785265.1 Paraplagusia blochii | reverse complement strand
GGATCAAGTGGAAGTAATAGCCAGATGGGGCCAAAAGGAAACATCATTTCTCAGCGGCCCAGCACCAATTCACCCACGGACTGTATTGGTCCCCGACCCAGTGGTTTGGGGAGCACTGGGTTAACTGATAACAGTGTCAGTTACTTCACACGGTCAGCACAGAGTATAAATTTTGTTTCCACCAACACACACTTCATTGACTTGAACAGTAACTTTATGTCTAACAGAATGGACACAAATGTCTTCCTGATACAACATTCCTCCGTGTGCAGAGCTGTTGTTGGAAACCTGGTTCAAATGAAAACAGTCGTCTCACAGACTGGGAACAAAGCAGAAACCCGAGAGCAGAAATACAAAAATCTTTAACACTGCTGAATACCAGGAACCTCAACCTGTGATCTGTTGCTGAGAAATCCCTTGTCTCGTCCACAGAAACCCCCCACCTGGCCCAGGACATGGAGGATCGCAGTGTGGTGGTCGGGGACACGGTGGCGCTGCAGTGCAAGGCCCTGGGCAGCCCTCCACCTCGCATCACCTGGCTCCGCAACGACCAGCCCCTGCGACCATCCGACCGTTATCACTTCACCCCGGGGAACCAGCTGCTGATCATCGGCGCCGCCTCGGTGGAAGACGCCGGACGCTACACCTGTCTCATGTCCAACACCCTCGGCACAGAACGTGCTCACAGCCAGCTGGTGGTAACTCAGCGCAGGACCGTCTGTGCGGTTCCATCCGGCCCCAGCACAGTCACTATAGGCATCATCGTTATCGCCGTGGTGACGAGTATCGTGGTGACATCACTGGTGTGGGTGTGCATCATCTACCAGACCAGGAAGAAGAGTGAGGAGTGCAGTGTCACCAACACAGGTGAGCGGTCTGTCTTGAGTTTATTCTTTTATTTTTATATCTGCCAGTCCGCACCAACAGGGGGCGATACAAACCAGAATCTTGTGCTAAAGCAGGGGTCTCAAAGTCAAATAAGTTGAGGGCCACCAACCACACTAACATTTTAAACAAAGGGCTGTGTCAGCTTTCAGTGTTTGATACAAAAGAAAAAAATCTAATTAAAAAAATCAGTTTCCTATGGATTCTGCTTAATACAGAATTGAACCAGAAGGAGACGGAGGATCAGGGTTTTGAGAACATCCGCTAAATATCGTTCCATGGGCCACAAATGGCCCACGAGCCTCGAGTTTGAGACTTATGTCTTGAGCTACCCGTAATTGAGAGTTAGAATTTTTTGATTGGTTTCTGGAACCGGTTTTATATCAACAACAATGATGCTGAGATTCTCGTTAGGAGAGACAAGGACAGGGTCAGGAATGAGGACATTAGAGGGACAACACAGACAGGAAGGTTTGGAGAAAAGGCTAGAGAAGACAGATTGAGATGGTTTGGACATGTTCAGAGGAGGGACAGTGGAGACATTGGTAGAAGAATGATCCTAGAGATGGAGCTACCAGGTAGGAGACAAAGAGAAGGTTGATGGTTGCAGTGAGGGAGGACATGGAGGTTGTTGACTAGTAGAACCTCTAGTGATTACAACCAACCAAACAATCTTTTTTGTCCCTCAGATGAGACGATTGTCCCCCCAGACGTCCCGAGCTACCTGTCTTCCCAGGGAACTCTGTCCGAACGCCAGGATGTTTGCATCCGTGTGGAGGCCGGCGGTGGACCTCAACCAAACGGACATGTCACTGAAACTTCAGGTAGGCAACACCTTCCCCGGACTGCCCCCAACCTCACCCCCCAAAACACACCAGTTTCTGCCCCTAAATGTCCTCGTTGCGTAACGATGAATGCCGCGCTGTGCAAAAACATCTGCTCAGCGTCAGAGCTAATAGCAGCAGACGCTCAAACCACCGTGTTGACACACACTTGTTGATTTTCGGGGCCTTAAAATCATTTCTTTTCCCTGTCCGCAGGCTTCGACCCTGCAGTGGTGTGCACGGACTGCATGGAGAACTGCAACAACTACTCCAAAGATTCAGACTACTTGGCGCAAAACTACGGCCCCGCCAGGGCCGCAGAGTACGAGCAGTACGCCATTCCACCGCCGTACTCCCACTGCTACCCGGCGGAGCACCACGAACTGGGGTCGCACGCCCAGCCACACTGCAACGGGACACCCAACGGGATCCGGAAGGATATTCCGGGATCCACATATCCAAAAAACCACAACATGTTACAGGGAAACCAACATGACAGAAAAGGTAAGACGATCAGCCGGGGATCAGGTAGCCGCAGCCGGGCGGTGTAAAGAAAAAGTAATTAAAAAGGCCATAAATCCGGCGGACTTCCTTCAGCTCTCATCGTCCCAGTTTATCTAAGAATATCTTCTCTATCAGACGATGCCATGAGAAACTGGCTGCGGTCGACAAACTCTTATCAGGGAGAATTCCTTTCAACACCATTGTTCAGGCATTGGCTCCACCCAGCATCTGACGGGGGTAACGCGGTTGCGTTTCCCAGAGTGCCTCGGGAGATGGCTCCGTGCAGACACCGAGGAGCAGCTGAGCCGAGTTCTCGCTGCTGCAAAACACCCAGCGCTGCACGTCGAGGCCTGTTCTCTCAGATCCATCTCCTCCAAATGGGCCCGGGTTCCTCCGGTTCCTCACAGCCCTGTGCACACACGCCTGCATCTCTGTGTCCCGGAGCAGAATCTTCTCCTCCAGTTCACGACACCAGAGTCTGTTCAGTACTGAATAACCTGTCAGTTATGGACTAATTAAACAATAAATCTGTCAAACACAGACAGATCAGGAAATCGTGTGTGTGTGTGTGTGTGTGTGTGTGTGTGTGTGTGTGTGTGTGTGTGTGTGTGTGTGTGTGTGTGTGTGTGTGTGTGTGTGTGTGTGTGTGTGTGTGTGTGTGTGTGTGTGTGTGTGTGTGTGTGTGTGTGTGTGTGTGTGTGTGTGTGTGTGTGTGTGTGTGTGTGTGTGTGTGTGTGTGTGTGTGTGTGTGTGTGTGTGTGTGTGTGTGTGTGTGTGTGTGTGTGTGTGTGTGTGTGTGTGTGTGTGTGTGTGTGTGTGTGTGTGTGTGTGTGTGTGTGTGTGTGTGTGTGTGTGTGTGTGTGTGTGTGTGTGTGTGTGTGTGTGTGTGTGTGTGTGTGTGTGTGTGTGTGTGTGTGTGTGTGTGTGTGTGTGTGTGTGTGTGTGTGTGTGTGTGTGTGTGTGTGTGTGTGTGTGTGTGTGTGTGTGTGTGTGTGTGTGTGTGTGTGTGTGTGTGTGTGTGTGTGTGTGTGTGTGTGTGTGTGTGTGTGTGTGTGTGTGTGTGTGTGTGTGTGTGTGTGTGTGTGTGTCACCGTTGCAGGCACAGGGCAGCAGCTCCAGAACAGCTTGGCAGAAGGGAACACACTGTCCACTCACACACTGACCTCGGTCAAGACACTCGGTGTGGTCAGGAGCGTCCTCTGGGGGCGGGCACTCGCTGCTGTTACCTGTGGACCATGTCAAAATGATGTCAGAGCTCTGTCCCCGCCCCCTGTTTCTGCCTGCGTGACCTGTGCTGGTCAGCTGACCTGTGCAGTAGGAGTGGCCTTTACAGGTGGTGTTGATGGGCTCCTGACAGACCGCGCCCGCAGCTTGGAAACGACAGCCTTTACAGCAGGCTGCGTTCCTGTCACTGAACACAGATGGAGTGTAGGGTGGAGTCAGTGCTGATCGGCTGACGGAGTGAGTGACACACATCTGTCTCACTCTTTCTTGGCTGTGACTCTCACCTGCACTGGGCTCCATGTTTGAGGCGACAGTCGGCTGAGCAGCACGGGTCGGAGTTAATGTTCAACAATCCCGGGTCACACTCTTCTCCCGGCTCCACCCTGGAGTTTCCACAAACATTGACGTTCCGCTCTTTGAAGCAGGACGGCGCCTTGGCTCTCAGCCGCATCACAATGGAGCGTTTACTGCAGCTGGAGAAAATCTGAGGTGTGACATCACAGAGCACAGCGTGGTCAGGTCACTTCCTGTTTGGATGGTTGGTTTCATTTATTTTCCTGTTTTTCTGTGACAAAGGCAACAAAGCATTAACCTAAACTAAACTGAATGTTAGCCAGAACAGCTAACTCAGGAAGCACCTCGAAATTTAGCTTGGGTCATGTGACCTCCCACCTTGTTGTTGGCGTGATCGCCGCTCACGGCGATCGGGTACATCACGTACTTCCCGCCCTGATCGGCTCGCGGGGCGCAGCGTGGGATGTTGTCCGGATCGTGTTCCGCTCCAAAGTTGTGTCCCAGCTCGTGGGTTGTCACCAAGTCTGCTTCCTGTTGATGATGACGACATCATTGTTGGTCCTGCTACAATTGGCCCCGCCCCCCCCACACTGACCTTGTTTTGTGTGGACTCACCTTGGTCAGGATGGTTTTCCCATAATTCTTTGTACTGGTCAAACCCGTGTTCAGGTAAATGGGTCTGTTTTCATTGCTTGACGACAGACAAACTGCAAGAAGAATGACCGTGACCATGACCACAGACACGACAGAATCATGTGACTCAGGAGGTTCCTGGGATGACTGACCTTTGGAGCACAGACCTCCAGGGATGTCTGGTTTGGAGGGGGCCACGTAGGCAAGACCCAGAGTCCCTTCATCAAAGTCCTGGTAGGTGAACAGATGAGCCAGACACACGTTGGACGCCTTCTCTGCCATGTCCACGCTGAACTGCTGCAGGACGAGGGGATGGGGGAGGTTGGTCACATGATCTGAGAGCGGCGGAGAGAGGGGTCAGGGGGTGAGAGGGAGGCCTTACCTCCAGCAGCTTCTTGACGTCCCACACGTCCCGCCCCTCTTCTGGACTGCCCCTCATGTTGAAGTGACTCTGACCTGGAGACACTGGTGTTGGGGATTTTTCAATGATGATCTGAGGAGGCATAGGTGGCCGTGATGTCAGCATGATGATGTCATCACAACACAGACCCCTTAACACTGGACTCATTTCAAACTAAAAGTCCTGCCCTGGCAGACAGACCGTCTCACCTGTTGGATCTGAACACCATAGCCCACAAACTCCTGGTCCCAGGACGTGTTTCTGTAGATGTCGTCAACGCGGTCGATCAACTCGATCTGCAGTGACACGGGGGGAACACAGGGGTCAGCATCAACTGTCATGTCACTGGTCAGAGGTGTCAGGGCGGAGGTCCTCTGACCAGGTAGTTGAGGGTGGTGCTCTCCTCCTGTCGACCCATGTGTTTGAAGAAGCGATGGTCGGCCACGAGGAGCAGTGGGCAGGTGTTCTTCCTGTGGTCCGACACCTGGCGCCTGGACCTGGACGCTGAGACACAGACACAAGGCAGAGGACACCTCACGAGCTTGTCTTATTGGCTAAAAAGCCTGACTCCACCTCCTCCTTTCAGCTTGTCCCTTCTCCACGTGTTTTCACTGTGAATCCTCCTTCTTCTCCATCTCCCCCTGTTCTCTCCATCTTCTACTCTGACTCCAACCACCTCCATGTCCTCCCTCACTGCATCCACCAACCTCCTCTTTGTCTCCTACCTGGTAGCTCCATCTCTAGGATCATTCTTCTACCAATGTATCCACTGTCCCTCAATTACTTTCTTTAAGTTGGAATAACTGACCCGACTCCTGGTTCTGGTCCTGGTCCAACAAATGTGTCCTGAGACCCTCGGGGACGAGGTGACTGGAGTCAGCGCCAACGTAGCCACACACCGACGGCTGCTGTAAGCGGGTCAAATTCCTGATGTCCTCAGAACGATAAATGAGAAGACGACCATCAGGGGGCGCCGAGGTGAACCTCCACAGAGGCTGCAGCCAATCAGAGAGAGTGGTTTAGTGTTGGTTGAGGCGAGAGCGTGGAAGGTGACAAGTGGCGTCGCACCTCCACATTGTATTCGCCGTGGTCGGTCAGGATGCGAGCGGAGAACTCTTGGTCGTCGATGTGAGCCTGGACCCGGGAATTCTCCTCGCCTTCAGGAGCAGGAGCACAGTTAGAGGTGTGTGTGTGTGTGTGTGTGTCTGTGTGTGTGTGTGTGTGTGTGTGTGTGTGTGTGTTGCACACCAATGACGTGGCCAGTGAAGTAGTTGTGTCTGTTGATGGGGTAGACGTGCTCTCGTCCGTCCTCATCCACCACCAGGGCTCTGAAGTCGTCAGTGAACAGGTCAGTGCTGGTCCTCAGGTACAAACGGAATTGCCTACACACACACACACACACACACACACACATAAAACGGTGAGTTTAAGAAAATACCTGGATCTAGGTATTAAACCCGACTGCAAGGAGAGTGTTGGCGACCTCTGCAGGGCGGTGAATGACAGTGTCTTCTCCACGTGATTCTCCGTCTGTACGTCGCGGCGACGGACCGAGTGGGCGGTCAAACTAGACAGCGGCAAGACGTCATAGTGACGTAGCATGGAGCTGAGAGAAGCTGCGGAAAACAGGCTCAGAGTGAGAACTCTTACACAAAGGAATACCGGTTGACAACGATGACGTCACAGTCCGGTTTAACACTTCCTCAGTTGTTCGGTTTCACATGATTGAAACATTCGCTCGTTTCTACGACAGATGACGCTCGTGCAGTAGCGACCTCCAGTGGCCCAACAGAGTAGATCACCGGGATCAAAGAGTGGCACCGTGAGAGAGAAGAACTTTCTGGACCCTCAGGTGTTCCATTGTGACTCCGCTCGTCTGTATACAGTATCATCTCAGTTGGTTTGTCTCACAGTTAATCTCACACTTACCGAAATCATATATTCGACGTTAGTTAGTTAATTTAGTAGTTTGATTTAATCCGGACTCACCGAACTCTTGCTGCTCTGGTCCTCCAGTCACGGTGATGTCGGGGAAAAACGTCAAAACCGTAAAAATCCAAAAGACCTCGAAGTCGTGTCGCCCCATTTCAACGGTCGTGTTTCTTCTTCTGTCTTTGAAAAGTCATTAAAGTAACTTTCCGACGCATTCAAACCAAGTACAACGAGCGATACGTGTAAAAAAAAACAGTTCGTTGATTTTGGTGATAAATATCTACATGGAAAAGTTCGTTTAATGAAACTAATGCCGAGAAAAATACGTCCGTTAAAAAAAAAAAAACAGGAAGAAGAGCAAAGTCAAGTTTCTCATCAACACACAGCGCATACCGGAAGTTCACATCTTCACAAAAAAATCATTTTACATTCTTTTTATTTTCTAATAGTTTTTCAAATGTATAAACAATATAATCGGGAGACAGGGAAACGAGTGCCTGGCATAAATGATAAATAAAGGGAAAGGGCGGTTTACCGTCCTCTTCCGGGGACGGAGAGTGTTACAGAAATATGTAAGAAGAAACGTCACGGTTCCAACATCCCCAAAACCATACATTTTAATATCAAGTATAACGCAGAATAAATGTTTCGACAAGGTTCTGTTTTCATAAAGTTTTTTATTTCAAGATAGAAGTGTTCGGTGTATTGGGACAACATAAAAACGAGGCGGAGCGTTGATTTATTTTGAAGGGCTGACACGGCGTCTAGTATTTCCCTTCAGAGAGTGCATGTCAAACAGGCAGCTTTGTCTAACGCGACCAATGTGTTAATGATCCAGCGTTAACGTGTTTATTGTGAAGGTCGAGCAGAAGAAGTGACACATTTGTTTGCGTGTGTGAGACACAGCTTTAATGTTATGTAAGAAAACATCTGTCGGCTCTATTTTTAACACGTGACCTCGCGACGTTCCACTGGCACAGCTGCTGCTGCTGCTAACGCTAATGCTAGTGCTAAAGCAGCGAAACAACGCTGCGAGGAGCTGTGTGTCAATATTGGTTGTCGTAAAATAGCTCCACCTATCAGCGAAGACACAAGGAGCACGTGACTTGAGCCTGACGCGACATTCGGTCAAAACATGGGCGGAAACGCAGGTTTTTGCTGAAGTAATATTTATGAAGCTAAGGTTGTGTTGGCATGGTGAAGAGCATCGATATCATGATAAGAAGTGGAAAGATTTAAACAACTTAAAGTCATGGTTCAATCGTTGTAATTCGCTACTGAATGTAGCTACAGCAGAGCGCACCACAGCAGCGACCGGAGGCGGAAATGACGTGATTTTCACACGGCTGATGTTTATACATGTTTTTTTCTTCACGTGAGCAGAACCTGCGCTGGAGACCAGGAACATGAACGAGGTGCTAAAGGTAACTGACGTCAACGAACAGAGACCAACATCAACTGGATCTGTCGACTTTGTCTGATATTATTCGGTTCAATGGAAGGTTACTTATATGCTCACATAGCTAATGTGGTAACGGTGTAAAAAGAAAAAAAAATCAGATTTCCACAACGACATTCTCGAGAGGTGTGTTCGTATGTCTTGTTCTAATTACAGATATTGTCATAAGTTAGTTGTAGTTTTGTCTAATTTAAAAGGATAAACCGGTTAACGATGCCGATGTCAACACTGGACGGTTGACTTTTCCCACTGTTTCCACCTTGTACTCTGTTGTTGCGAGTGAAACACTGGTCCGCCAGCAGTGGGCGCTCCGTGGTTTGACCCTCTTCCCTCCGTAGGCCACCTTCTCAGAGCCCTGTGCTCAGTGTTCTGCTGTGGACTGGGCCGTCTCAGACGAAGGTCGATTCTACTGCAGGTGCTGCCACAGCCTGACTGAGGTAAAGATCAGTGGCGTGGAGGTCAGGACACTGACCTGTTGACCGTGGTCTGTCTCTGAAGTCTTTCCACTCGTCCACAGAGAACCGAAGATGTGGTGGACACCACCTTTACTCCTGGCTCAGCCAGGATCTCCGGCCTCACCAGAAGACCCAAGAGGAGAGCTCCAGGTCTTCTTCCGACTGCAGGACCAACCCTGGTGTGTCCGGATCTTCACTAACATCCAGGTTTTGAATGTTCTGTACAGACTGTCAGTGGTGGACCTGTGAAGGCTTCCAGTTCATCTTGAAGAAGCAGGCTGATGCTCTGGTGGAGCTGGGAGTTTCTGCTGACTTCAGAGTAAGGAGCGCACACACACACACACACACACACACACACACACACACACACACACAGACAGCTGTAGCGTGCTGAGAGCTGCTGTGTTCCAGGACCAGGCCTTGTGTCAGCTGTGGAGACTGTACCTTCAGAGGAGTGGACAGGCGTTCACCTCCGACCCCGTCAGGAGCACTGCCCACAAACTGGTACCTTCCTCATTTGATTATCCGTCCTCTCTTCTCAAACTCCTTTCCTTTCTCCTGAACGTCTTCCTGTTTCCACAGCCAATCAAAAACTTGGGGGTGGACAACCAGCTTCGGACCGTCTCCGACACAGGTACATTTGAACGACCAGTGGGCAGAAGTTAGCAAACAGCTATAATGATATCAATTAATGTATAGGAGTAAGGGTTAACAGCATTGACCAGATTGTCTTCACAGGAAGTAGCAGTGATTGTTCAGGGTTTGACAGCGTCTGCAGCTCAGTCCATCTGTCAGGGAGTCACCGCCTGGTCCAGAATGCGATGACCATGAGGAAGACCCTGGCGCTGATCCACCTGGCCTTACTGTGGACCCGGGCCCCTTTGACACTCAGTGATGTCATCAGGTGAGACAGATGCTGCCAGTCCTTAGATTCATATGTGCTGAGTGCTGTCTTTTGGACACTGTCTCCTCCTCCTTAAAACACACGTTTACATGAAACTGATTTTGTGTTACTCTGTCTGTCTGTCTGTCTCTCAGACTGGTGAAGACTGGTCTTCTTCCCTATATTGACGTCTATGAGAGTCTTCCAGATCTGATGAAAGTGGATGGAGTGGAGGTCCTGACCTTCAGAGTCCATGTGAGTTTCCTCTACTCTTTGTCCTGTTGCTCTTCTCTCTCCTCCCCTCTGACCAGTCTGTGTGGACTCTGTGTTTGTTTCAGAAAGCTCCGTCCCACCAAGAGCTGCACAGTGAGGCTCAAACGCTGGTCCGCTTCCTGCAGCTGAAAAGTTTTCCACTAATCAGCAGCCAGAGTCCGCTGCACCCCGCCCTGCTCAGCCTTCGCTACCTCAGCGACGCCAACTTACCTGGTAACGGTGACCTGGTGCATCTACCAGCCCAGATGTGAAGAGGAAAAGATCTGACGTTTCCTCTCCTCCTATCAGACCAGCTCCACCCCTGGATCCTGCGCCTGATGGAGGAGGGTGCTGTGAACCATCAGACCGCCTACACATTTGACTCCACCTCCTGCCCTGTCCTGCCACAGCACGATCTCCAGACATTGGCCATCATCATGGTGACCATCAAGGCGCTCTTTGGCCTCAATGACTGCACCGAGTGGTGAGCAGACCAGGTGGAGGAGGAGCCACTGGGAGTCGAACCCAGGACCCTATGCCCACGCATACACACAGTGAAAGTGTATTTTTGTCTTTCAGGGACTTGTGTGACATCACTGACGTGAACGACCAATCAGGTTTGACCTCACACCCACACACCGCTGCGTGAACTGAATTAGCATTGAGAGATTGAGTATGTTGTACTGTACAACAACTTTATGGGGTGCTGCCACCTAGTGGCTGCAGGCTGCTGTCGTGTTGGCAGTTAAACATGAACATCCTTCATCCATGACCTTGGAACTTCACTTCTTTCTCCCATGACTTCACCAGACACTGTGTTCAGTCTGAGGAGGTGGTTCAAAGTCACCCAGGCTGCTCTCAGGTCAGCCCAGCACAGCACCCACACGCTCATCTGCAGGTGAGGTCCCAGCTTGGCCAGCAGAGGGTGCTCACGCTTGTGTACAAGGAGCCCTGTTCTTGTTAACGCTTTTTTACCCCCCTCCCCAGGACCCGGTGGAAGTCTGGCTCTGGGCTGTACCGGAGCAGGAGGTCCAGGAATCTGGGAGTGAAAAGGAAGCGTGAGTGTTTCTTCAGTGCATCCTACCTGTACAACACTGCCTCCTGTGGTAGTAGTGGAAATATTTAATGGCCTTCTTGGTTATGTTTTGTTCTAGAGACAGTGTGCTCTGCCCAGCGTTTGTCTTTTTTTTTCCACACTGCATCATTCTGCTGCTGGTCTCTGTGCAGGAACATCAGATCAGATCCAGCAGTGTTTCCAGAACCTGTCTGCTCCTGTGGCTGTCCAACACATGCGTGCCTTCAGGTTCTGTTGGGGCAGTGAGGACGGTGCCGACGGTCCAAGCCTGCACCACCAGACGTTGGCCTCAGTCCTAACACTGAACCGCGACACACTGACTCCCAGCAACGCCACCTACTGGCTGCCAAGTCCCACCACCTGTTACGCCAAGTATGTTTATTGGCTGCAAGGAAAAAATTGACGTGAGCGCCCACTAGTGTTAGGACAGAGGTTGAGTTTCCAGACGTCATATTAGTCACACCCAGAAACAGAAGAGTGAATCAAAAATCCGTGAAGTTGTTTATGTCCTGGAAAAGTCCTTGTAGTGACAGGAAGTAGCTGCTCTTCATTATGGTGTTATGTATTTACACACACACACATATATATATATAAATATATATATTTACTACTCAGTAAAAATCTTGCTGATGATTTTTCACTTCTTCTTCCACAGGAACCACAAGTTCCATTTCCAGGAAATGAAGGCGTGGCTTCCTCACTCCTTCCTTCAGCTGCTGAACTTTTTTTCTTTCCTCATTGACGTCAAGCCGGTGGTTCTGTTTCAAGAAGTCTTGGACCTGGAGAGGAGGCTGCTGGGACACAGGACCAGGAGACTGGGAACACAGCCTGAATCTGGAGATAAAACCACAGGACTGTGGTAGGACTGAGAGCCGATGTTGCCACAGAGACACCTACTGGTCAGAAATGGACAGTGTCGGGAGCTGTGCCAGGACGTGACCATGTCTAGATCACGGTCAGCACCAGTAGCTCAGTTCCAGTTCTGTTTCACTGTAGTTCGAGATTGAACAGCAGGGGGCGACAAGAGGAATTCAAATTTCTGACAGAGCCATTGAAATGGTTATAAAAATGGAGGAGATACAACATTGTTGGTGTAAATGTTAAAAAACAGACGGTGGCGTGTGTGAGTACTGCGGTCATTGTTGTGAAGGTGATTTGAGGACTGGACTGTCTGCACCCCCAGGGGTCAACAGAGGTAACGGCTGTCTATCTTGTTGCTATGGCAACAAGCATCACAATGAAGAGATGCTGAACAGTGGGACTAAAGTTTTTCAGCAGCGCTGTCCTCAAACGACCCCTACAGGGAAATAGAGGACACTGCAGTTGGAAGTTACGATTAAAAAGAACTCCGCTTTGGGCCACGTGATGGTCAGTGGAGGTCAGTGATGGTCAGTTCTTCCACTGAGCAGGTTATGGTTTTGAGGAGAAAGCCCTGCAGCAACAACAAAGGAGCTGCTGCTGCTGCTGCTGCTGCAGGAGTGTGCACGTGTGAGGTGGAAGGGAGGAGGGAAGGGAGCTGCTGCTGCTGCTGCTGCTCCTCCTCCTGCTCCTCCACCCTGGAATTCGCTACTGGAGTTGTTTACTACCTAGAGCTGAGGAAGTGGAGTCCCTGGGTTCATCCAGCCGGAGGAGGAGGAGGAGGAGATGACTGAGACAAAGTGAGGAGCACAGCCAGAGGAGACAAAGAGTAGGAGAGATGAAGGTGCCTGATTGGTTCATCTCATGTCCAGGCTGATCACAAAGAACCACTTGAGTCTCTTCCCCGGAGGTTCTCTTTGTCTGCAGTCAGAAAACTCGCTGAGCTTTGAGAGGACAGTTGAATCCTGGCACTAAGGTCCACAGGGGGGCGCTAGTGTCAGTCAAATATGTTCTTTGTTTCCCTGACGGCGCCGGTCATGATTTATTATCTTTCTATTATCATGAGTTCACATCCCGTCCGACCGCGTCCCTGTACCACCGAGCGCGCTCCCGACCCCGTTTGCCGCCAACCTTTCTACCCAGTGTCTGCGCGTCCTCGCGAGTTCAGCGGGTTCAGTGTGACACCGCTGACTCCCCGACACGCCCCCCGGCACACGGCACCTTCTACGGTCCAATGGTGATTGGAGCACGAAGTGGTCACGCAGAGAGTCTCATCTGATTGGCTGCTGCTCGAAACACCGTTGCCTGTGATTGGCCGTGTGTTACCAGCCGCTGCTGACTCCGCCCTGTTTGGGTTTCACCGTGGTTTTTGTTTTTTTGTGTTTTTTTTTTTTTTTTTTTTCTTACTCTACTCTGTTCAGCTCCGTTCAGTCTTAATTGTTATCCTGGACCTGAACCTGGACTCGTCGTCCCGGCGCCAGCCCCGTGCTGTCCTGCGGGCTCCTCTCCTCCTGGTTCCGTCTCCGTTTGGCTCTGGTCCCCCGGTTCCCAGGACCACGGTGGCGGCTCGTCTGCTCTTCGCCGCCGTCTTCGCTCCTCTTCCCCGGCTTCATGTTAAGCTCCAGCGGGCGCTGCCGTCAGGTGAGCCGAGCTCGGAGCACAGAGAGCCGCGGGTCCGCAGAGCCGCAGCCGCTGATGCGGGTTATCTGAGGTCGCTGGAGACGTGCACGCGCTCACTCTCATGCAACTCCACCTCCGCTGCTGTGGTTGTGTTTGTGTGTTTGTTTGACGTTGTGTGATCGTTGTTTCCAGTGTTGGTCTGTTGTTGTCAGTGACGTCATCTGTTGTTTTTGTGCTGTATTTTTCAGTTGTATTTGTGTGACCGGTGCAGCAGCCACACACACACACACACACACACACCTCGTTCAGAATCACACTGATGTTCTCGACCCAGAGACTCAGCAGCTGTTGATTCATCACCGAGTTCTAGTGAGTTCTGCTGAGGTGAGTCTGAACTCCTCTGGTTAGACTCACCTCAGTGACACAGACTGCCCACAGGAGGCAGCAGAGGACCAGCAGCTGCTGAGCAGGTTATTGATGAAGAATCAGAGACAGAGAAGAGGACACATGGTTGATGGAATTTGACCTGCGCTGTCCCTCAGGTGGATGAACCGGACCGTCGGCCCAGCACCACCACCATGGAGCTGAAGTACCACGACCTGGAGGCTGCTGAAGCACTGGTCAGCATGAGCTTCTGGGCTCAGAGGTCTCAGAAAGCCAGGCCTCTCACCCCAACCTCCGACTCCTGCGACTCCATCCAGCTGCCACAGGAGGGCGCCGATGCTCCCAAGGACCTGATGGCCCTGTCGTCACTGGTGAGTGCAGCTGTGATGTCATTGACGAGAGACACTATAGAGGTATTTCATCAAAGCTTTGTCTCCACTTTCTTCAGTGTATGACTCCACCTCACAGTCCCTCCTCCAGACCTCCTTTACCTCAGTCAGGTCCTGCTGTCGTCTTTGGTGACTCCTCTTTGTCAGACTCTTCATCTCCTCCTCCTGCCACCAGCTCCACCAGAGCCATGGTCACCAGCGTCATCCGCCACACAGCTGACAGCATCCTTACGCCACCCGCTTGCCCCGCCCCTCCAACTTGTCAGTCTGCAGTGACACCATCTCAGGACGGAGGACCTTCCGTGTGTCCTGACAGCCCCACCAGCCCACCTCCTCCTCCTGCTCCTGCCTCCAAGTCCTCCTCCCCCCTCTTCTGTCAGGTGATCCCTGTGAGTGGAAGGCCTGGATTGATCTCCACTTTGGTCCCCGCTCCTCTGGCTGCTCTCAAACCTGTCCTGCACCACCCCCACCCCCAAGTGCTGCTGGGTGGAGCCGTGCCACCGGGGGCAGTCATGTTCGTGGTTCCTACTCCAGCTTTGCAGCAGCCAGCGCAGACCGTGGTCACCACCAAGCTTCTGCCCCTGGCCCCGGCACCTGTCTACCTGCAACCAGGAGGAGGAGGAGCAGGAGGAGGAGGAGGAGGAGCTGCCTCCTCACAGACGGACTTCACCAGACGAAGAAACTACGTTTGTCACTACAGCGGCTGTAAGAAGACGTACTTCAAAAGTTCACATCTGAAGGCTCACCTGAGGACACACACAGGTAACACACACACAAACAAAGATGAGATGAGATTGTGTGTCAGTGGTTCAGCCTGTCCCTGATTCAGGTGTTTCCACAGTGAATCCTCCTTCTCCATCTCCTCCTCTGACTCCAACCACCTCCATCTCCTCTTTGTCTCCTACCTCGTAGCTCTATCTCTAGGATCATTCTTCTACCAACGTGTCTCCACTGTCCCTCCTCTGAACATGTCCAAACCTTCTCTTCTCTAGCTTCCCCTTGGCTGACTCTCTTGTATCACATGGATTGATTGGTTGTTTGTTCCACAGGTGAAAAGCCATTCAGCTGTCACTGGGACGGCTGTGACAAAAAGTTTGCCCGATCTGACGAACTTTCCCGTCACCGTCGAACACACACTGGTGAAAAGAAGTTTGCCTGCAGCATCTGCGATCGCCGTTTCATGCGCAGTGACCACCTAACAAAACACGCTCGCCGTCACTTGACCTCCAAGCGGGCGGGTGGAAACTCAACGTCAGCGGCGGCTTCAGCATCATGGTCCACCGACAACACTGACCTCAACAGAGGAGGAGGAGGAGCAGGAGGTGGAGGCGAGGGACTTCCTGTGGGCATACTCGTGCCTGCCATTGTTTGATTGGTGGACGGAGGCTAAGGACAAATCATAATGTTCATTTCTCAGGTCAAGATCTAAACCCTCAGCATATGGAACCATTTTATTCCCTTGGGGGAGAATAAGGTGCGACAGTGCCCCCCGCAGCCAGAAGCTGCTACTGCACTCCCCTACTGTGAGCTTCCTCATAGCACAGAAACTGTGGACTGATAGTTGGAGTAAGAAAAACTAAACAGCACCTCTGTGGGACAAAATGGTTACTACACTCGATGAACTGACCAACACTCCAAAAAACTGCACTTTACTGTAGGACAATGAATGCACCAGGCCGCAACATAGGCCCAGGTTTTTTAGGTTTCGACTGAAGTGGAAGGACTTGATCAGTTGGACTCTCATTTTCAGTAAACGGTAAACCTTCTCCACCAAAAAAACAGTGAATTTCCCAGTCAGACTCAGCAGAGTCACGGCAGTGACACAGACTGGCCACAGGGGGTCAGCAGAGGACCCGCAACTGTCTGGTGGTCAGTGGTTTACAAAGTCCAGTTCACAGCCAGCCATACTTTCACTGAAGTAGCCTTGTGTCTCAGCAGCAGCAGAGGTGTGTGAGAGCGCCCCCTCAGTTGGGATCATGACACATTCAGGCTCCGCTCAGGATTTCTTTCTATTCCTGGTCCCGTGGAGGCTGCGATCAGGATTCTTTCTGCTCCGTAAATACTCTCCTCTCCGTCAGGAAACCACATGCACTCTGTTTTTTTTTTGTTTTTTTTACTTTGCCAAAGTTGTCGCTGTGTTCCCTGTAGATAGTGTACATACCTGTGTCACCTGTATCCACACCAGTATTCTTCCCCGTGATACTACCTACCACAATATTGAAATGATATTGTTAATATTTATGGCGTATTTATGGAGTTTTTATAGTGACGTAGCTAAAATACCTCACTGTGTCAGAAGTGGTTGAGATCAGCATGGTCTTTGATGTAAACTGAAACATTGTCTTTTTTTATAATAAAGACTTCATTCCATTCCAGCCTGTTGTCCATCACTACTCCACCCACTGCACCACCTCACATCTCTCCGTCCTGTCGCTGTTCAGCCTCAGGTTTATTCTGTTCAGACCGATCCACAAGATTGTTAATCAGTGTTTACACAACAACAACAACAACAACAACAACAACCAACCTGCCTGGGAGTCAGTGATCCAGGAGACCATGGTTCCATGGTTGACACCCATCACCCATAAGTGTTGAGGTTGTAGAGGAGATGCAGATCTTGAGGATCCTAAGGGAGATACCATCAGGGCCTGCAGCCTCTTAACTGGTGTAGTTTCTCCAGCTGCTCCACCTTTGACGTGGCCTGTTGTCAACGTTGGGTGGTGGTTAGAGCAGCTGTCCCCACCCGAGGGGTCGGGGGTGTGGTGGGGTTTGGACATATAGAGAGGAGCCATAGAGGTGAATGCAGGGGGAGGGGTATGAAGAAGTCATTAAACTGGTTGTCACTCTCCAGGTCAGAGACGACAGCCTGTCCCTGATCTTCCTTTCTGTCCAAACGTCCCCGTCCTGTCCTTTTGGAGCTCAGCCTTCAGTTTTCTCCTGCAGTCCTTCTTCCACGTCCTCAGCATCAATCTGACTTCACGCTGCACTTGAAGGCTATCTTCTTCTTGTTCACAAGTTCCTTCAGGCCACTGTTTAGCCAGGGCTTGTTATCGGAAAAAACAGCGCACTCTACTGGCTGGCACAATAGGAAAGGAGAGAAAACTCCTTGTCATTGTGATTCACTCCACTCAACAAAATGTCACCTCTGTATTTACCCATCACCAAAGTGACACCCGAGGAGCTGTGAGTGTAACTTGGCAGGTAGGGGATTCGAACCGGGGACCTTGCGGACCCAGGTCCACAACCTAACCATTAGGACAACAACACAGTCAGTTGACTCTAAACCAACTCCAGACACAGATCAAGAATCAAGAAGCTTCATTGGTCACATGACATTGCAGCAGATCTACAAAGACCACGACATGAACAGCAAAACACAAACAAGTAAAATATATTAAAACAACACAAATAAAAAGTATTTACACGTGAACATGGATAAATGTTTTTTTTTATTTATTTATATGTGTGTGTTTGTGTACATGAATCTGTCAACCTGATTAATCATGATCGGAACACTGACATAATCCGTAACTTGATGACTCGGTTCTGTCTTAATCCCAGATTAACGGTAGAATTCAGTAGAAGTAGAACTTTTGTCTTTGTCTCCATTTTCTGGCGCTTGTGTAACAAACAGCAAACCGCGCGTCTTCTGTGTGACGCACTGTTTGCCGAGGACTCTGATTGGCTGCTGTTGCCGCGTCATATTTAAAGAGCTACCGTGAGCCGCGCAGTCATTGGCTGAGGGAGTTGAAGCGCCAAGATTTCAATGAAAAAGACCGAGCAGAGGAGCCAGAGCTTCAGTCTGACTGAGGAAGAGTGACGGTGCTGTCTGTGGACCGGTCCTTCTGTTTTTAATTTCGCGGTCTTTTTAGCTCTCCTTCTCCGGTTCTCCTTTGTCTGTTGCTCCACCGTTCTCTCAGTAAAATGCTCTCCACTCGCTCCGGTCTGTCTGTCAAGGATGAGAACATCCTCGTCGCCCAGACCAACAGAATGGCGTTGGACAAAGAAAACACGGTGAGAACAGAGTCGACTCTATTCTGACTTAGAAATCTGTGTCGGCCATTTTGTCCGAGTTCAGCCTCGTCCGTCTGTTGTTGTCCGTGTTGATCCAGCGCTTCCTGACTCTGTCTGTCGTTGTTGCTGCTCCTTCCTTCTGCTCATCGTTGTTTTCTCCTTTTCTCTGCCTTTTCAGCCTCCGGCTCTGAACAAATCTCGAACCTTGGCGTCGAAAACCGCGCGGAAAATCTTCAGCGACACAACGGTGAGTTACGTCATTTGACTTCCTGTGACGCTTCAGATCACGTGATAGCGTGGACCCCAGACCAGGCATGGCTGCTGGTTTGGTTTCTATCCAACCATGGGGACACAGTTTGACCAATTAGCTGCCGATGAATTAGATCAGCTGATCTCAAAAACCTGCAGCCACTATGGCCCGTTTTAAACACGGGTCCTGTAGTGACGTCACAAGACGTGACCATAGAGGACAGAACAGGGTTAGGATTTTCTTCAAGTCTTTGTTTTTTTTCTTCTCAGCCTAAAAAAAGCAGCAGCAGTGGTGAGGAGGAGACGGAGCCTCTGCTGAAGGAGAACCCCAGAAGGTTCGTCATCTTTCCCATCCAGTACCACGACATCTGGCAGATGTACAAGAAGGCCGAGGCCTCCTTCTGGACGGCAGAGGAGGTGGACCTGTCCAAAGACCTGCAGCACTGGGAGTCTCTGAAGGACGATGAGAGGTTCTTCATCTCGCACGTCTTGGCTTTCTTCGCTGCCAGCGACGGCATCGTCAACGAGAACCTGGTGAGTGCGGCGTTCGGTTGGTCAAAGGTGGGGGTCGGTGCCCTCTTCGTGTCCCAACGTTCTACCCTGTGACCACCAGGTGGAGCGCTTCATGCAGGAGGTGCAGGTGACGGAGGCCCGCTGCTTCTATGGGTTTCAGATCGCCATGGAGAACATCCACTCTGAGATGTACAGTCTCCTGATTGACACCTACATCAGGGAGCCCCAGGAAAGGTGACTATAGCGCCCCCTACTGTTGGTGGCCGGTCTACTGTGGATGTTCTAATGCTGTGGTCATTAACCTCCAGAGAATACCTGTTCAACGCCATCGAGACTCTGCCCTGTGTGAAGAAGAAGGCCGACTGGGCTCTGAACTGGATCAGCAGCAAGAACGCCAGCTACGGTAAACACATGATACTGTAGTAGTACTGCTGTTGTACTGTAGTACTGCTGCACCAGCACCACACTGATGCTGACCATGTGTCCACCAGGGGAGCGCGTGGTGGCCTTTGCTGCCGTGGAGGGAATTTTCTTCTCTGGTTCCTTCGCTGCCATCTTCTGGCTGAAGAAGCGTGGCCTGATGCCCGGCTTGACCTTCTCCAATGAGCTGATCAGCAGAGACGAGGTGATGATCTCACGATGATGTCACCAGCCTGGTGTCTTCTGTCTTGACTGACTGACTGTTGACTGGCTGCTTCCAGGGCCTTCACTGTGACTTTGCCTGTTTGATGTTCAAACACCTGCTGAAGAAACCGTCCAGAGAAACCGTGACCCAGATCATCAAGAACGCCGTGGAGATCGAGCAGGTGGGTGGATCTGCGGTGACGGTGGGGCAGGTCGTTGTGGTCACTGCACTGTTTGCTGACCCTTGGTTGTGGTCCTCTGTCCAGGAGTTCCTGACTCAGGCTCTGCCGGTGAAGCTGATCGGGATGAACTGCGAGCTGATGCGTGGCTGACAGACTGATGCTGGAGCTGGGCTTCACCAAGGTAACTCCACCCATCAGCTCAGACTCTCCACTGGGAGAGGACAGCTGCGGTGTGTGTGTGTGTGTGTGTGTGGGGATGAGACGCGCAGGGGTACCGATGTCAGCTGATGATGAGAGCTGAGTTCTGCTGACTGTTCCGCTCAGTGGACGGTGGTCCGCTGACGGAGGTCGGCGGGAGTATAGCTACGCCCGTCTGAACACACTCCTCCAATATCTGCTGTCACTGTGACTGCTGACCTCCTGCTGTGTTGACCAGTGTTGTGTCCTCTCCACCCTCAGATCTACAGGGTGGAGAACCCCTTTGACTTCATGGAGAACATCTCTCTGGAGGGGAAGACCAACTTCTTTGAGAAGAGAGTTGGGGAGTACCAGAGGATGGGGGTGATGGCTGGGAGCTCTGACAACTCCTTCAGGTTGGACGCTGACTTCTGAAGATGCCCCCTAACCCTCCCCTCAATGCTGCTCAATGCAATGTTTTAACTTTTTATTTTTTCTTGTACAGTGTAATATTTTTAAATAAATTTCTTTCCCTTGTGTTTTGATCAACGTCTTCAATGATTGTTTTATTTCCTAAAGCACTTCTGAATGTTCTGGTGTCAAAACACCTTCACACTTGTTCTATGAGCGTGTGTGGACTGGTTCCTTGCTCTGTTCAGGGGTGTGAGCTGCCACAACGTTTTAAAGTTTCTTTCCTCCCTGTGCTGATCCTCATCGGTACCAGGGCATCAGAACTGACGATGACAGAACCAGAGACCAACATCAACAGGAAGATGTCACATGGCTCAGCATCTTATTCCAAGTTAATGTGACGTGGTGGTCAGTCCTCGGACCCCCTCCTTCCAGACCACTGCTTCCTGCCCCCCCCGGCTCAGGTGAGGAGCAAAGTCTACAAACAGCTGACGGACGGCGGACCTCTGATTCCCTCTGTCCACCGACCTCGGAAGACGACGCATCAGTAGTCGGATCAAGACCTGATTGGCCCAGGACAGACCCAGGGCTGGAACGACCTCTGGACTGAGACCATGGGACCTGAGGGAGGGAGTGGTCAGAGGGTGAGAGGTGTGGCTTCAGCTTTATTCTAAATTCAAAGAGGAAAAGAATGACGATACCCAGCTGAGTTAGAAGGATCAGGAACATCTGTGACCTGAGAAGAGGGTGGAAGGTGGAGGGTCAATTGTCTGACAACTCGACATCACTGCTGATGATGTAGCCCCACCCCCTGTTACCTGGTTAATGACCAGCGCCACTGAGTGGAAGTCAGTGGTCAGCTGCTGCAGTTTGGCCCCCAGCCTCAGGAGCTGTCTGTTCCTCTCCTGCCACTCATCAGCCTGGAACTGAGACCGGAACAAGGCCGCAACTGAGTCCAAGACCACCAGACGGATGAGGCCGCGAGCCAGCAGCAAGGGGACACGGCGCCTCAGACAGGCCTGCAGCGAGTCCTGGAAACAGACAGGTCAACGGTCAGCCCGAGCCCCATCCCCAGGTCACATGGACGGCGGTGATGACGCACCAGGTCGGCGGCATGTTCCACGTAGACACAGTCTGAAAACTTCAGAGCGGCGATTACAGACTCAGGGACGTCGTCACGAAGGCGTGGAAGTTCTGAGATCAGCTCATACAGACGTTTGACAGGGAAGACGTCCTCTGTGCAGATGTAGACGGCTCCTGTAGGGAACACAAGACGCTGACTTCCTGTTTGACAACAGGGACCCTGACCCGGAACCAAAGGTTTTGACTAGTCTGACCTGAGCCCAGACCGCGGTACTGGACAGGAAATTGCACAGACAGACACAGCTGCAGAGCCAACTGCGTCTTCCCTGCGGCGCTCTCTCCTGACAGCTCCGTCACCCCGCCCACAGGAAGTCCCCCTCTGAGCAGCTGGTCCAGGACCGGACAACCGACCGACAGACTCAAGGCGGACGCCGACCCTCGATAATCCAGGGCTGCGGGAAACGGAGGTCGAGGTCAGGACACACGTCTGCAGACAAGCGGACCTTCGTGTCTCGTCTTACCTGAAACCGGCGGCCGCGGCCTGCAGGTGGCGGCAGCTGCTGTCAGAAGCGACTGGACGTCAGAGCGGGAAAGTCCGCAGAGTCTCTGCAGGTCCAGGGGAGAAACACCGAAGAGTTCCGGAATCGAAGAGAACCTGGCTGTGAGGACAGAACTGGTCAGTCCAAAGGAACCACAAAGAGAGAACTGGTTCCCCCCCTTACCTCTGGTCAGAGCCGCTACGATCCTCCGGTCCACGGGCAACTGGTCCAGTCTCATCTCCCGCTGACCACAGACGGCGGTGTTTCCGCCACTGTTCAAACGGTCGCCTGGTGATGACGTCACCGACGGGAGAAACCATTTTCCAAACTGACTCGGCTTCGAAGTCCTATTTTGAGGCCGCTGGGTTTTCGTGGCAAAACCACGACGTCACAGGTCGACGTTTGTTTGTGTCAACACGGATGAAACCGTCCTGACGTCACAACCAAAAGGACACCGTTCCTCCCTCGAAAGTCCCTTATTCCAAAGCTCGGTGACGTCACAGGCGCGCGCCAAACAAAGAAAACAAATGGCGCAGAGATAGTGGATTAAACCGAGACCAAGTCAAACTCCTTAGATCAGATCTAAGACACCGCCGATGTGACGTCCATCGACGTCACGATCTGTGATGACGACGAAGCGACGGTCGATTGCGTGAGCCGCAAGAACGACGTTCTGTCCAGGGTTCTGTCGGTATGTTCTGTCCGGTTCTGCTCCTTCCTCACCCTCTTATTATAGTTCACAGCGTTAGACCGAGATAAGACAAACTGTGCGTTACTGTTGTTGCTGCTGCTCGTCGTCCCGCCTTAAACCTCCGTCAAGTGACGTAGTCTGAATAAAAACACTGTAGTAATAGATGTGATGTTATTGTCAGTGTAAGGAGTAATGGAAGCAGTAGTACTGTAGTAGTACTGCAGTAGTATTGTAGTAGCCCTACTGTACAGCAGCCGGTCAACATGGTTGATGCCATTCAGTGCAGTGACGAGTGGACCAGCACAGAAGAAGCCACTCCTCAGGACTGGACTCAGGTGTTCACCTACACCTGCAGACTCCAGAACACTCCTCTGACAAACCATCTCAAAGACCTCTGAGGAACAGGACCCCAAAGATTCACCTGTGGTTGATGGTTCAGTTGCCTAGATGTAGTAGTGTTGTGTTGGGGATGATTTTTGTTCTTCTGAATAGACCTCTGTCATTGGTCCAGCTCAACACCTGACCTCCAGACCACACCATGAGTTCCAGAACATGTGTGACATGTGGTGGTACGGACGTGGACGTGGACCAGGCCCGCGGCAGCGCCGTCTGCACGGCCTGCGGTTCGGTGCTGGAGGATAACATCATTGTGTCTGAGGTGACCTTCGTGGAGGGCAGCGGAGGCGTGTCCTCAGCCGTGGGACAGTTTGTGTCCGTGGACGGTGAGGCCTGCGGCGACTGACCAACGGGTACATGTTGGCGGTCCTCTGAGCCACCGGATGTCATCACCTCTGGTCTTCTGCTTCTTTGGTCCACAGGTCCAGTCAAAACTCCTCACCTTGGTTCTGGTTTTCACAACAGTGTTGGAAAAGAATCCAGGGTCCAGACCCTTCAGAACGGTGGGTGGTGCTTCTTGCCTCCTGCTCCAGCAGAGAGAACCCGTCCCTGTTTCCTGAGTGCTGTTCTGTCTACGTACACAGGGAGGCGTCAGATTCAGCAGCTGGGCAGTCAGCTCCAGCTGAACCAACACTGCCTGGACACGGCCTTCAACTTCTTCAAGATGGTGGTCACCAAACATCTGACCCGGGGCAGAAAGATGGAACACGTCATCGCTGCCTGTCTGTACCTGGTGTGTCGCACCGAGGGGACGCCGCGTATCCTCTGACCGCTACCTCTGGTACCTCTGTTAGCATTGTTAGTTCATAGTTGTCTCTCCCTGACTGTTCATTCAGACATGCTGCTGGACCTGAGTGACCTGCTGCAGGTATGACCAGGTGTGACCAGGTGTGACTGTTGGCGTCGGCTGCATTGACGTGGTGACTCCTTCTCTTTGTGCTTCCAGGTCAACGTCTACATCCTTGGAAAAACCTTCCTGTTTTTGGCTCGTGAACTCTGCATCAATGCACCGGCCATCGGTGAGTAATCATCTGATGACATCATGATGACATCACACACATCCTGGACCATTGATGACATGTCGATGGCCCAACTAACATACTGTAGCTTTGGCTAACCGCCCCAACCGTGTCTTCATCTGCCAGACCCGTGTCTCTACGTTCCACGGTTCGCTCACATGTTGGACCTGGGTGTGAAAACCCACGACGTGTCCATGATGGCTCTGCGCCTGGTCCAGAGGATGAAGAGAGACTGGATCCACACCGGCCGCCGACCAGCCGGACTCTGCGGAGCAGGTACAATGGCACCGGTGAGGAGTGCAGTCAAAGGGACGGATGGGTTCATCGTGTTTGTCTATTGTGTGTCCCAGCACTTTTGGTCGCGGCCCGAATGCACAAGTTCCGGCGAACAGTGAAGGACGTGATCGGCGTGGTGAAGGTCTGTCAGACCACCCTAAGGAAGAGGTGAGGAACCACCGACCGGACCGGGCCGTGTCTGATCACACGGGATTGTTCTAAGTCCCTGACTCCTCCCCTGCAGGCTAACAGAGTTTGAGGACACGCCTACCAGTCAGCTGACCATTGAGGAGTTCCTGCAGGTGGACCTAGAGCAGGAGTGTGACCCCCCTTCCTTCACTGCTGGCCAACACAGGACCAGAATGCAGCAGGTTCTGCTCCCTGCCAGTAATTGGCCAATGAGTAATCATGTGACCAATGTGTAATGAGCGTCTTGTTCTCCTTCAGCTGGAACAGGAGCTGTCCAAGAAGCTGGACGAGGTGAAAGGTCTGTCCCAGTGTAGACCAGATCCCGTCCTAGGTCTGCAGCAAGAACCAAACTGGTCTCCATTTTTCCCTCAGGAGAGATCTCCTCCTACAAAGACCAGATCGAGACGGAGCTGGAGAAGAGTCAGCCCAAACTCAGAGGGATCTACGCAGCCTACGCCAAACAGAGTGGTGAGCGGAGTGCAGGTGGAGGTACCCCTCCCACCACCTCCACCCACGGTCTGTCCTTCTCAGATGCAGCAGACACTGAGCTTCTCCTGGCATCGGAGGAGGCTGAGCTGGAGGCAGCGGCGGAGCAGCTGACCCAAGACTTCCTGTGTCAGATAATGCAGGAGGACAAGGGCGGGGCCAGGGGAGCGGAGGGGGACGGGTCAGACATGGAGCGGGTGGACTCTGTTCAACAGACTCCACCCCTGGATGCAATCTTGGGGAAGTTGACTGGCCCCGTGGCCTTTGACGTCCGTCAGACCCTGGAGACCTCCAACCCAGATGGGACCTCTGAGGGTAAGAGCTGCTGAAGACACACACTGGTTCCTGTTCTGGTTCTGGTTCAGCACAGTGTGGTGGGTTGTTTCTTTTTAGACGGTGGAGAGCTGGACCTGAACGGAATTGATGACCAGGAAATCGAGAAGGTCAGTTCTTCTGATGATTGACAGTTGGTTCTCTAAAGGCGGGACTTCCTGCGGTGCCGCAAAGTGACACCAGTTTGTTTGCTGCAGTACATCTTGAATGAGCAGGAAGTCCAGGTGAAGACGGAGCTGTGGATGAAGCAGAACGCTGACTACCTGCAGGAGCAGAGAGGTCTGACAGCTTCTCAACCCTCAGTGTCTCCACCCTCAGTGGCTCTACCCTTATGTCAGGACTCTGATGTTCTCTTCTTTGGCAGAAAAAGAAGAGAAGATCAAGATGGAGAAGGAACAAGGAACCTACAAAGAGAAGGTGGGTCTGCTGACCACCTGCAGGGGGCTCGACCAGCAGGTCAGGTGACCTAATGTGCATGTGTCTTTCAGAAGAAAAAGAAGAAGAAGAAGAAAACTGCGACTGCTGCAGCCGAAGAGTCCACAGCAGCACTGACGGCCGGCGAAGCCATCGAGAAGATGTTGGTGAAGAAGAAGATTTCCAGTAAAATCAACTACGAAGTTCTGAAAGACCTCAACAGCAGGGGAGGGACCAGCGCCTCCTGTGGACCAGAGTCTGACCACGGCCCCTCACACAAACCGCTCCCTTCCCGCCGTCGACGTCAAAGACGGTCCAAGAACCCTGAGGAGCAGGAGTTGGACGCCAGTGTCATGGCGAAGAGGTAATTTAATCTGGACTGATCTGATGGATCCAGACTACATCATTAATCAGCTCAACTTTTCGTCGCCAGGTTTCGTCTTCTTATTTCAACAACAAGGAAGAAGAAGAGGAAGAAGGAGGCGGGGCCTCAGGTAGTGATGTCACCGGTCACTTGTCTGTCACTGTTGGTTTTTGATGACCACTGATTGATCACCCAATGTTCCAGGGACAGCCTGTCTCCGTGACAACTCAGGCTCAAGCTCCGCCCTCTGACACTGAACCACAGCCCAGCCCCAGATGCACAGAGGCTCCACCCACTGTAGATGAAGAGCAGGAGGAGCATGAGGAGGAAGAGGAAGAGGAGGAGGAGGAGTGCGTTAGTGCTCTGAAGATGGTAGAAGGTAAGGTCTGATCCTGGAGCAGTGATGATGATTGGTGGACAGACTGACTGACTGTCAGTGATTGATTTTCACAGATTACGGCTGTGAAGAGGAGGAAGTCTTCTGACCAGGGTCAGGCTGTGGTCACCTGACCCTGGTCATCACTGGTTACTGGTTTGTCAGATTTTATTGTTGAACTTTTATTTGTTTCACATTTATGTAAAAAAAAAAAAACATTCCATCAAAATAATAAAAATAAGTTTCATGTGAAACACACAAGTCATGTGACTACCTGCAACACAGCTGAGTCTTAGCTCAACCAGGAGAACCTCTGAAAGTGAGTCACGATGACAAGAAGTCACTTTCCTTCCGTATGGCAGGACATTGTCCTAGGGTTGGTCCTGGTCCTGGTCCTGGTTGTAAGACTGAAAGAAGAGTTCATCCAACCGTCCTATTTCTAGACCTGATTATTGTCGCAGTATCACTGCTGCTCCCGGGACACACCGATGAGTGTGACTCACATAATCCTAATGTCCACTAGAGGGAGTCCGTGTCCCGGATTCATAATAATTCAGTTTCACGTCCTCGTCGTTCAATAAAGCAGTAAAGTAACAAACAGTAAACCAGTTACGTCAGGCTTACGATATTTACAAAAGCTGACGTTACTGGTTAATAGAGTCCACGACGTTCCGTTAGGGGCGGGTCATTATACGGCGAATATCATCTCACTACATTTCTCAGCTGTCCGCATAATACATCGTCATTTCCGGCAGAGAAGCGGAAGCGGGTCCTCGGCGTCGGAAGGTAAAATGTTTGGGATTCACTAGTCGACTGTGACTTCGGTGTGTGTTCGGTGAGAGGTTGGTGCCCAGGTCAACACTGCTAGCACGTCAACGGCTTTCATCACGGAAGTGTTAGCGTGTTAACGTCCCTCTGACCCGGTCTCCCAGGGATCGGTACCGTAGGTCGAAGCTGAGGTTCCTCACACACCTGCACCGTTCTGACCAATCACAGGTAACGACTGACCGATGTGTGAACAGTAAGAGTCTGAGAACTGTGGCGCACGACCACCAGGTGGAGTGCTAACGTGACCAAAAAAATCACTACAACTTGGTTTTGGAAACGTTTTTTAATGACATCATCATTGTTAGTGTAGTTTTTTGATTGGTCGTTCTGCTGTAGTTCATGAACGTCTGTCAAACGTCAGTGGGCGGGGTTAATATTAATCTGTTCCATTGGTTTGAAGGAAGAGTCGGTCCTCAGTCCTTCAGGAACCGCTCAGCTACTTCCGGTGGACATTGGAGAAATTCGACAACCGAGTTGTCAGCCCATAGAAGAGGGACAGACAGGGAGACAGCTGCAGTGAACTACACTCTGCAGACTTTGTTAGGAGGTGAGACGGGATCTTAGCTGAAGACTTCACCACCAGGTGTCCCTGTTGGACCTGGAGGTGTGCTGGTCAGAGCACAGTCGCCGATGATTAAATTCTCTAATGTCTCAGAAGAGTAGATTATCACAACATACCAACTCAGTCCTTAGAATAAGACCTGGGACAGGAACTCCTTGACACTCCGGGAGGAGCGGGGGGGGGCAGACAAGCAGCACCTGTCTCACTCTTTGTTCTGACACAGTTCTGAGGTCTGCTGGGACTGAAGGATGAAGAGCAGAACCGATGAGGACGAGTACTGGAACAGTTCCAAATTTAAAGCCTTCACCTTTGATGACGATGAGGACGAACTCAGCACGGTGAGAGCGTTGTCTGCTGTGACATCATCGGAGCTCAGGGGGCGTGTCTCTGACCGTGTGGGAGTGTCTTACAGTTGCAGGAGTCCAAGCGGGCGGTGAACAGCATCAGCGGGCTTGTGGACGGAGATGAGGACGATGTGGAGATCGTGGGCTGGGGCGGGGAGCCCGTGGACAGTACGTCATCCTGATGACATAACAGAGACAGTGAGCTGCCATTGGCTGTTATCTCTGCTGCACTCTTCCTCTTTCTGTGCAGGCATCGTGTGGTCGGTAGGAGAGACGTCGACCAATCAGAGGTCAGACAGAGAACCCGCTCCTCGACCAAACACCGCTCCGCCCCAAAAGAGCAGGAGTCAATCGGTTTACTCGCTGAGCTCCCTCTTCAGAGGTGACGTCATCAGTTTTATCTTTAACCAGTCAACAGGTCACATGACCCTGATCTCAGGATTGGTGTCTCCACAGGAAGGACCAGAGGGGAGAACTTCACCACCATCACCGAGGGTGAGATGGATTGGACGGTCTGTCTGATGATGGTGTGCAGTGGCCGTAATGATGTCGTTGCTGTGTTTCAGCCCTGAGCGACTCCTCGGCCGGACGACACTTTGCCCCAGAGCTGCGTAAACCCAAGTCTGAATATAAGGTGAGATCAATGACATCATCGATGACCTCGTCACTGATGGTGACTCACAGTTATGTCATGATGATGTCAGGAGCTGCACAGGGATTGGTCGCCCGAGGAGACGGTTCACAGACTGCAGCAGGGGAAGGTCAGAGGCCACAGCCCACCACACAGGCAGTGATTGGACAGAGGAGTGGGCGTGGCCACAGTCACCTGTGTTTGTGTGTCTGATTCCAGGTGGTTTCTCTGGAGAAGTTCCGCTCTCTTCAGGAGAAACTGTCGCTTCTGGATTATTCTGTCAAGGCCAACGACGGAAACGTCATCACTGCTGTACTGTAGTCCCACCAGATTAAAGCAGCTCCGTCCGAACGCTGACGCACGTCTAAACCCTCAACTCTTTATTTTTTTAGGTCTTAATATTTTTGAAGAAGACTTTAAGCCACGGTGAGTCAGAGATCTGGATCAGTCCCAGTCTTGGATCAGGCCCAGTCTCAGACCAGGTTTTGTGTCTTGTGTCCAGAGATTCTGTTCCAAGAACTGCAGTCCCGGCAGACGGCCCTGCGACATTTTATAAACTTCCTGTCTGAGTCTGAAGAACGTGTTCTGCTGCTGGAACTTCTCAGGTACCAGTCTGAACCCAGTCCGAACCCTGTCTGAACCGGTGATCCCTTTAACTGTCTCACTGGTTTGTCCTCAGGTCTCTGGGCAGGACAGAGGACGCAGCGGTTGGTGCAGTCTCTGCTACTAATACTAGCATCCTAATACTAGCTAACAGAGGCTAACTGTGATGTCACTTCCTTCTTCTCAGCTGCTCCAATACAAAGAACACCAGAGCATCAGTGATGAAACCAGGAGGCGGGACTTCCTGAAGAGCTGCCTGAGGCCAGTCTCACCCAGTTGTTTCCTGTCTCAGTGAACTGTTTCCTCTTGGTCTGACATGTATTTCCTGTTTTGTGCTGAGTGTGAAACTGTTTCCTGTTTGATTCCAGACTACCGTTCTCTGCTGAGGACCTGGTCCATGTCCAGGATCACCACAGTCTGTTGGAGCGACAGATTATCATGGAGGTCTGCTATGTTCTCTGACACACCTGTCACCTGGGCCCTCACACCAGAGGTCACACTCTCTCTGTTGCTAGGAGACGGACGCACAGAACGAGCGCGGAGGAAAAGTGGAAATCTTTCAAAAGATCCCGAGAAAATCTTCCATCCTTAACATGCCGCTGGTCACCACCGTGTACTACGCCTGTGTTTACCACTACGACCAGGCCGAGGTGTGGAAAACACACACACACACACACACACACACACACACGGTCAGAGGACCATCTCATCTCCAGTGGTTCCTTCCTGTTCCTGCTCTTTAGGGAAACCTCAGCAGTCCTCACAACCTCCGACAGACTTTCAGGGTGAGAACAACCTGCCTCCACCTCCACCTGCACCCTCTCTGGGGACACTTGCTCCTCCCACTCACTGGTTTGTCCTATCAGATTTCAGAGAAGCAGTTCTTTGTGACTGCTTTAGCTGCACGTGCGAAGTTGAAGGCGTGGTCTGACGTGGACGCCCTGTTCTTCAGCAGGAACTGGCTCGGTCTCACCAGGAAGAAGTCACCGCTCGCCTTCCAGCGTGTGGTCGACATCCTGCACAAGAACTCCGCCCCTCCTAAGGTGGAGTCCTTGGGCTCCCGCGTCTGTCTCTTGTTATGGGAATGTGGGCGGGACCTGTCACTGACTTCTGCTCTTTGATTGACAGGTCTTACAGGACTACGTGGGGCTGGTGGACGACGCCCAGCTGCGGCTGTCACTGGCCCACAAACACAAATGTCACGACATCGTCATCACCGTGAGTCGCTGTCGCGTCGACGTCGGAAATGGCGCATTTGCATCTGATCACATGATGACCGCGTTGTCTTTCTGTTTGAACCAATCAGACGTACAGAGAGCTGAAGGACCGACAGCTCCTCCTGGCCTACAAGGCTAAAGTGGAGCCGGGCTCAGAGGTCCACTCTAAGATCAGTCAGCTGCTGGACAACCCGGTGAGTGGGCGGTGCCCGGCCGCGGCCGTGGCAGTGGGTGGTGTCACAGCTCCTGACTTTTTTTTCTTGTCTTTCAGCAAATGCGTTGGAAGAACTGAAGGAGGCGAGCGCCACAGCAAAGACCCGTGACCCGTTGTTTGATTTCAGATTCTTTTATTTTGTAACAAACAGTAGTGTTGACTCCGCCCACTCCTCTCTTCTCTGACAACATTAAAGTTAAAAGACTCACTGACCTCCTGTCTGCTCTCTCAGCCAATCACAGGACAGCAGCTACAGCAGGGGCGGGGCTGAGACCATAGGGGGCGTGGCAGCAGTTCAAACATAAAAAGACTCTAAAAGCAGCAGAAAAAATACTGTCCAATCAGATCCACTGACATCAGGGCTCAGAGTCCAGACTGTCCAGGGTCCCCTGACTGCAGTGAGGGGAGCTAGGGCTAGGGGGCGCCGAACTGTTGGATGGAGTTGAGTGTTTGGTCGAGTCGGAGTCCAGCTGGAAGAGAGAGAGAGACAGGAAGGTGAGGTGACATTGATCTGTTCATTGATCCGTTCATTGATCAGTTTTCTCACCTCTCTGTCCACATTCTGATCTACATCCCGAGACAAAGGTCCACTCCCAAAGTCTGGAGAAGTTGAACAACAAGAACTTAGGTGTGTGTGTGTGTGTGTGTGTTTAAGTGTGTGTAGGGGTGTGTGTTTGTGTGTTACCTGAAGTTGTTCGTGTGATGTGCATTTTTCCCCTGTGGCGAGAAATACTGGAGAGAGGGCGGGGCCTATCTGTGAAGTGGTCGTCCTGAGATGATGTCACACTCTGCGCACACACAAACACACACGTGTCACTGTACTAGTGTGGTCACTGAACTGTGGACAGGTGACCCTGAGTACTTCACTAGTGTCTCCCTGATGCTTCACTGGTGTCTACATGGTATCTCACTGGTACTCTGTACTGAACTGACCATTCTCTGCTCCTAGATCGAAGCCTAGAAGAACTTTTGTGGTTCTTAACAGGACATGAGGACGTGGAGGAGGAGCAACAGGAGGAGGAGGAGGAGAGAGCACCCTACCCTTCCCAGAGAGGACATGGAGAGAGAGGAGGAGTAGGAGGAGGAAGTGACAGACTGCAGGAGGCTCTGCTGCGAGGAGGAGGAGGAGGTGGAGGAGGTGGAGCAGTCTCTCTGCAAGAGAGCATCAGCTGACACCGAGGTCATGTGACAGATGTGCTCAAAGTTGGAAGGTGAGGAGATGAAGGGGTGAGAGGAGGAGGAAGGGGAGGGGGGAGTGGCATCACCAACCTGAAGAGAGGAGGAGGAAGGGGCGGGGGGTCAGAACAGAGTGGTCAGAGGAAAGAGGCGGGGTTGAAGGAGAAGGCGTCTTTACCACGGGCAGATCCATCAGAGCCTGCATCCCGTCTCCGGGGCCCATGTGGGCCACGTGGTTGAAGTTGGTGGGCTTGGAAATCATCCTGGATCGGAGCTCTGGATCCCTGAGCATTTCCCTGGAAGAGCCAATCAGGGTGAGTCGTGTCTGCGGCGTGCTTCTCCTCCAGTCGTGTGGAGCTGCAGGCTACTCACCTCCTCTGCTGCAGGCGCTCCTCCTCGGGAACTTTGAAGAGGAACTTCCTCTTGCTGCGGGTTCGGACCATCAACTTCCTGCTCTGCTCCGAGGTCTCCGGGATGGTGAGGACGGACTCTGAGGACAGACAGGAGAGAAGGGAACGGGTTAGGAGGGCAGGAACAGAGGAGGGCAGAACGGCACAGTCAAGAGCCCGACTGGACCTGGTACCTGAGGAGAAGTTGCTGAAGAAGATGAGTCGTGGAGGTTCTGAGCTCAGCAGGTTCAAGGTCCCGTCCACGTTCAACGGTCGGATCTGAAAAGAATCAAGGACAGCAAGGCTAAGACCACCTCCTCCTCGTCCTCCTCCTCCTCCTCCTCTGTGATTGGCTGCCCTCACGTGGTCAACTCACCTTACGCAGGCAGATGGTCTGGACCCACTCTGCAGTGTGGATGTCAAAAATGTCCAGGCCGTACTCGCTGTAGACCGTCAGGTGGGTGGAGTTAGAACCTGCATGGACACAGAGGTCGCAGCGTCACCTAACTGGTCTACGTCAGGGGTCTCGTGGACTGCCCACCACCTCAGACTTATCCACTCTTTTGGGGCCACCTACTGCATGCGTGTGGCGTTGCGGGCCACATCAGCTCCTGTGTCCGGGACCGGCGTCCCTGTGGATCCACGTAGACGCCCAGCTGACTGAAGCACAGCAGCAGTTCGCTGGAGCCCACCTCCAGGGCGTGGAGGGCACCCAGAGGCTGCTGTGACAGAAAGGCCAGAGACGGGTCTTTGGGACTGACCAGACTCACGGGCGAGGACTCCCCCTGCAGGGCAAGTAGAGCGAAACCAGACGGATACCCGATGCAGAGCCGTTCCCAGATCATCCCGAGCCACTGGACCACACCCGGCGCCTGCACCTCCCAGAGCCTCCGATGGTGCGGTCGGGTTGGCGTGATCTCGTAACACTGGACCTGAAACGGAGCGGACCAGAGCAGGGGTTCAGGAGCAGAACCACGTCCTGGAGGACAAATGGTCGGGTTGGGGTCCAACCTTCTGCTTGACAGCAGCGAGCAAACAGGCGGGACCTCCGGGGCGCAGCACCCCAGTGGTCAGAGCCTGGCAGCCTTTGGTGTCGGTCAGCTTGATGTCGAAAACAGGCTCCGCCCCCTCCAGGGCTGCCCACGGGTGGAGGTGGACGTGACGGTTTCGACCACAGAGCAAAGCAACCATTTTCTCTTTATGGATCAATTCAACCTGATGGACCTTCTTAGTGTCCACCGCCCTCACGATCACTGCACAGAGGAGACACAGTTGGACCAGGACCAGGACCAGAACCAGGAGGTGGAGCCACCAACATTCTTCAAGTCACACTCACCGTCTCTGGTGACTTCCACCACTATCAGTCCGTCTTCTGTTCCCAAGGCGATGCGTTCCGGATCTGCAGTCACAGGGAACACAGTCGTGTGACACCCTGCAGACGCCCCCGGACCAGACTGGACCGGATAAGTGTTGGTTTACTGACCTAGAACGGCAGCTGACAGAGTGGTCTTGATGACGGGCAGGGAAGCGTCGTAGGCCTGATGCAGGACGTGGACCGGGCGGCTCTTTGGGAGGTTCTTGGTCAAGATGTTCTGAAGACTTTCCAGAAGTCTGACCCATTTCCTTTTCTCCACTTCACTTTCAGCCAGAACCAGTAGAGACACCGAGGACAGTTGGGCCATCAGCTGAGCCGAGGTAACCTGATGCAGGAGAGGAGAGGGTTGTGGACCAGGAGTTGTCAGTACAGTAGTTTACTGGTCCATGGAGCAGGTAACTCACCCTGAAGATGCAGGGAACATCTTTCCTGGTGGCGTGGATCACGTCTGAGGCCAGGACGGAACTGACGGAGAACTCTTCATCCCTGAAAAAGGCAACGTTGGAGGTTTACGCTCCTCCGCCCTCGCAACGAGAACATGTGAGTGCAGTGGAGGTTACCTGAGGTCCAGGACCAGGCTGGCGTCGACCCCGGGCTGAGTGGACTTCCCCTCGGGGACGTCATAGAGGAAGAGTTTACAGTCGGAGACCACGGCCAGGGCTCGCTGCCAGCCTTTCTTCACGCCGCTGGGCTTTGGAATCTGAAACCACAGTGACCCGTCACTCCAGAGTCACTGAAGAAGAACGGCCGGGTCCCACTGGGAAGCTGACAGGTCCAACTCACCCGCACATAACCCTTGTAGGCGGTACCGATGCCTCTCTGGACGTCGATGCCCTGTGGTCTCTTGGCCTGCTCTGCTGGTATGGGACACAGTTGTGGGGAGTTGTCTTTACAGGAGACGTGGCAGATGAAGGAGCACTCTGTGGAGACCAGGGGTTGTTAGTCGGACCGCAGGAAAGACTGAACCAGAACCAGAACCTGGGAGACCAGTACCTTCGCAGGCGTAGCCCTGGCGCATTAGCCCCACCATCAGGGCACTGCAGTGGGAACACTGTGTGGGGCTGGAGAAGGTCTTGATGCTCAGCTGATGGGCTTTGGGCTGAAAAGACACAGAAGACACCTGAACTCCTGTTGGACCAGCGTCCACACTAGCTTCTGCTGCAGTGAGGAGTCCTACCTTCGGCAGACTGGGTGTGGCGCTGTGGTCAGAGGTGGGTGAACCCGATGGGACGGACACAGTGTCCACAACCTGAGGACGCAAACACAGTGAATTTTGGGGAAGAGCCAACAGGAAGTGACGCCTGGCGATGCTAACCTCAGGGTCAGAGCAGTGAGTGGGCGTGATCTCCAGGTTCTGGGGGGAGGAGTCCAAGTCTGTGGTCTGCAGGTGGAGACCAGAAGGTTGATAAAACAGCACGTTGCCTGAGGCCAAAGGGATGGACGGACGAGGACTCACCCTGAAGGTCAGGTCTGGAGCCAGAGGTGACGTGTTGAAGTATTCAAAGATGGAATCCTGGAAGTCTGGGAGCTTCAGACCTGAGGAGAGAGCCAGAGGAGCAGGGTGGAGTTCACTCTACAACTACACCTACCTCAACCTCAACCTCAGTTTGATCGTCCCTGGAAGTAGAGAGTCACCTTTGTCCGAGTGGCGTCGCTTCTCCTCCAGTTCCTTCTTCAGGTTCTCCATCTGCTCCTCCAGGTTCCTGCTCCTTTCCTCCACCTCTTTGATTTTGCTGCACACAGACAAGGACGCACTTCCTCATCAGGAGGCCATCACACCAGGCTCCTCCTTGGAGCTCCAACCATAGGAAGTCATCTGAACCCACAACAAGCCATCACTGAGCTTCATGTCCACTGACCTCTCCAGGCTGATGTTGGTCACCTTGACCTTCCTCAGCTCCTCCTGCACCAACTGTTTGGCCCGGATCTCAGCGTCCAGCGCCGACTGCAGCTCCAGCCGCATGGACATGTCCAGCTTCTGACTTCGCCGCACCTTCCATAGAGGGTCCTGAAAGAGAACGGTCCATCACCATAGACTCGACAGAAGACGCTGCAGGTTCGCCCACTGAGACCGAAGGACAACGCCTCATACCTGGGTTCTTGGTCCCAGGCTGCAGTTCCTCAGGACCTCCAGCTCCTCCGTCATCTTGGTGGCCAGAGCTTGGAGATAACCTCTGGCGTCCTTCTCATCACTGACCCTGGACGAAGGCAGAGAAGGAGACACCATTAAGGCCCGTTTCAAGTCTAGGACCAGGAACAGATCCGGTCCAGGATCCACCCACCACTGAATGATCTCAGCGATCTGGGCCTCCCAGTGGGCCACGCCCTCCTTCTTTGAAGACAGATCTTGAAGCTCATCCTCCAGCTGACGGTTCTGAGCAGTGAGTTTGTCCACAAAGGAGCACAGCTGAGGAGACCGGACAAAAGGGTAAGGAACTGGACCCAGGTGGACGCAGGTGGACGCACGACTCTCACCTTCTCAGTCTCTGCCGTCATCTTCTGGTTCTTCTGCATCAGAAGGTTCTTCTCACGTTCATGTTTGTCCTTCAGACCTGCCATCACTTCCTCCACCTCACTGTGTCTGCGGGGTCACACCAACCAAAACCTGCATCAGGTCCCGCGCCCACCTGTGACTCAAGACTGGCCCAGACCCGGACTCACCTGTCTCTCCGAGCCTGGTCCAGCTTCTCCCTCAGCTGCAGCAGCTCCCTGTTGCTGCTCACTTGCGCCCCCTCTGATTCCTGCAAGTCTTTGCGAAGGTTTTTGACCTCCAGGGTGTGGGCAGAGTCTCTGCGCAGAAGCTCCTCCTCATAGAACAGGACCTTCTTCTCAAGCTCTGCCTTCAAATGCATCAGTTCCTGTTGAGACTCCGCCCCATGGACCACGGCTCCTGGACCCTGCTGAGACTGGGAGCAGAACCAGAGCCGGTTCTTTACTGGGTCAGCTGGCAAACTGTGGGGGGGGGTCAATGCTGGTGAAGTCCCACCTTCAGGCGCTGTAGCTCCGCCTCCAACTCTTTGGCATAAACTTGACTGTGTTCACGCAGCTTCCTCTCTGTGGACGCCTCCGACCTGGAGTTGTCCAACCGGGCCTCCAGCTGAGGGAGAGACAGAGACAGAAGGAGGAAAGGGATGTAGAGTCAACACTCTGTCCTGTTCACTGCTCCATCTGCTGGTGAGTATAGGGTGGAGCTCAGTTGGAATGGGTTTTTTTTTTTTTTTTTTTTTTTTTTTAATAGAGACCAAACTGCTAATAGATCATGTGACCAGAAGAGGGCGATATTCGTTCACATTTGAATGTGTTTCAGGATGGAGTCCACTGAACATGACACAGTCCAAATCCACTGCTCCACCGAGCTGCCCCCAACATTACCATCACCCTCTGGTGTCTCACCTCCTTGCTCCTCTTCTCCGCCCTGCGCACCTCCTGCCTGCCGCCCTCCACTTTTTGCAGGAGATGGTCCAGCTCGTCCTCTTTGTCCCTCAGTTGACGGGACATACGCTGCTTGGAGGAGCGCAGCTCTGACATCTTCTCAGACAGCTCCGAGGACTCTTGCAGCGCCACCTTCCTCTGGGAGTTTGCCTCCTTCAACTCCTTGGTCTGAACACGCAGACGCTCTGAGGCGTCGGTCAGCTGCTGCTCAGACGGGCAGTAGGGGTCAGAGGTCGGGGGTTACACACTGCACTCATTCATCTCAGATTTTTCAGCTTGGATTCGAAACACATTTTCAGTTCAAAGTTTTTAAAATGTGATTCTGAGTTGAGAGGAACAACTGCACTCAACGTCCACCAGGAACTGGACTCTGGACAGTTTCATGGTTCCTCCTCCAGATGCGTCCATCTAACCCTAAACCTAGAAGTGAACTTTGAAAGGATGAGGTTCTCACCTTCTGGACCTGCTCCTTCTCCTGTCTCAGTGTCTTCACCTGTGTCTCCAGGCTCCTCAGTTTGGACACACTGCTCTCAGAGTCCTGCCTGAGAGAAACCACCTCCTCCAGCCGCTGCTGCAGCCTGTCAGAGTCTGCCACATCACAGAGGGGCGGGCCTTCAGCCATCAACAGTACCATCACACGGGTGTCATAGCAGTGTCCACTGGTCTGGACCAAACAGGACCTCCAACCACCGGTTGAAGACTCCTTCTCCTTACCTTCCAGCTTTTTCCTCAGTCGTTCTATCTCTTCGTTTAATTTCTTTGTCTCTTTGTCTCGACTCAGACCTGGACCTGGACTTCCTTCTTGAGGATGACTGGACTCTGCTGATGTCAAAGTGTCAGAATCAGAGCTCAGTTCTTTTGTTGGCCATGACCTCTCAGCCTTACCTAGCAGCCTGCGTCCAAGCTCCTCCTTCTCCTCCTCCAGGAGGCGTATCCTCCTTTGGAAAAGCTCCGTCTCTTCACCCCCACGCCCCCGATGTGGGCCACGCTCTGAGAAGCAGCAGTCGGAGGTGAAGGTGAAGCCCACGAAGGGCAGCTGCTGTCCTGTGAAGCCGGTGTGAGAGGTAACCTGACCTCCGTCCTGTGGGAGACACATGGTCAACAGCGGGTCACACGCACCACACGGTCCACTCTCACCAGCCGCTCCTCACCGGGTTCTTCAGGACATCGTCGTCCACGTCAAAGTTGGAGGTGTCAGTGGGAGAAGACACGTCTGGGATGTAGGGGGCGTCTGCGCTGCGGATGTTTTCCCAGTCCACGCCGCGGAAGAACGCGTGGTTCTTGAAGTCCGAGATCCCACTGAGACCGAGCCGAGATTCCCTGGGGCAGAGCAGGCGCCGGATCAGGTCTTTGGCCTCGTCCGACACGTCGGTCACATGGGACGGGAATTGGAAACGCTCCTGAAAAAGGAAAATGGAGTAGTGAGCTGGAGCCCGTCTCAAAGTAGGCTGAGAGTCTGGGGAAGTCACACGACCCCCACTGGGAGCTGCTCCACTTTGGTCCTCAGAACTAGAAGGTTCTGCAGTGAAGCAGCAGAGACGGTGACATGGTTTGGTTTTGGTGGTGGTCTGGATGGTGAGGTTAGCTGGAGCGTGTGGACAACCATCAGTGTTTCACTGGTTAAAAATATTGGGCATGGTTTTACTTTGTGAACCAGCAGGGGGCAGCGGTCGCCTCGTCATTTGATGGTGTGGTTTTATGTGGTGACAGTTTGGTTAAAAACCTCGTGGTTCATGATCTTTCCATACGTCTCCACCAGGGACTCGGCGTAGAAGGGCGTTTCGCCGTACAGCATCTCGTACATGCAGACCCCCAGAGACCACCAGTCGCACTCTGGACCGTAGCGACCCATCCCGTCCTCCATGGCCTGCAGGATCTCTGGAGAAATGTAGTCTGGTGTTCCCACGGCAACTGAGGACTGCACCTGCGGGAGCATGGAGCTGTGAGAGCGGCAGGGGCCGGGGTCCGACCCACCACCAGAACCCAGATGTTGGAGGTCTTACCGTGCCGTCCTCCAGTGTCCGCAGACAGGATCCAAAGTCGGCGAGACGAATGTGACCGTTGAGCTCCAGCAACACGTTGTCAGGTTTGATGTCTCTGTGAACATGAAGCAGTTCGGTCAGTGCAAAACACCACCTGCTGATCATGTGACTGACACGGCAGGAAGGAAGGAGAAGGTGGAGCAGGAAGAGCCAGGCAGCTCCGACAGGAAGTGCTCCTTTCCCCAGACAGGAGCAGAATTCCTGAACACTTCTAATGGTTCCTGTCTCACAGCGGCCGATAACTGTGGTTCTGGAAGACCGAGGAAAATAGAACTGCTGGTCCAACTCACCTGTGGATGTAGTTGTGCTCGTGGATGGAGTGGATGGCCAGAACCATCTCAGCCAGGTAGAACCTGGCCATGTCCTCTGGAAGACGATCTTCAAACTTACTGAGCAGAGTCAGCAGGTCTCCGCCCACGTAGTAGTCCATGACCAGGTACTGGAGACAGGACATGAGGACGGGTGCTCAGAGGAGACACAGCAGCAGTTCTACTACCAGTGGTGCTGACTGGTACTGACCAGGTAGTTGTCGTCCTGGAAGGCGTAGTGAAGTCTGGTTATCCA